>NBAY01000173.1:0-23660 GCA_002794775.1 Porodaedalea pini | reverse complement strand
ACGAACCTGACGTCGATGCAGGATCCCTGCATCCCGAATCTACAAGGGCATGCGCATCTACCTCTCTCGCCTCACCAGCTATTTCATGCTCGACGGTCAGGAGAAGGTCCAGCTGGCGTCCGCCATTCCTCTCATGAACAGTTGTTCGTACTCTTCATTCTTGTTCACACCGTGTGGAGACTTCGTAATCGGGAAAAACCATCGACGTTGTTCGCATCTACGTATTGTACAAACGGTTGGTTATATTTTAGCGGATCCGGATTCGAAGTCTCTTGTTCTTCTCGGTCAGTCGCCCCGATGGCTACGCCTGACCATTCGCAAAACCCTGCGAGTCGACGACCTCTTCATTATCGCCTCTTCCTCCACATAGTCCTCCACCGTCGACCTCTGAGTGTCTACGACTTCCTCGAAGGCCGACTCCTTCATCGCTCCGAGCTCGTTGGCGACGGACACGACGTTCCCTGGCGCCATCAGTTCCAGCATGCGCTGGATGATCGGTTTCGCCTGTGGGCACTTGTCTTTAAAGTGGCCCAGCCCACCACAGATCCAGCACGCACATCGTCGTTGTGCCTCGTTCATCGAGACGTCCATCGGTTGACCAGCGCCTCCAAAGGTGACGCCGGTCGCATCGCGTCTGTCGACGTGAGGGGCCGCTACCTGACGGCGAGCTGGGGGCGCTTGTTGTGGTAGGCGAGGAAGGGGAAGAAAGGCGCGTCCTCGTTGGATAGCGCGAATCTGCTGTTCGCCACGGTCTATTTCAATCGCCTTATTCTTCCAATCCTCGTATTTCGTTGGGACTGGCGTCGACCTTAGCACTCCACGGACCACCTCGATGTTCATCGCCCGCTTGAGGCGATCGCAGATGACGCTGTCGTCTTTCAACTCGGCGCGCTTAATTATCACGTCGAACTTCTGGAAGAACTCGTCCGCGGTTAGGTCCTTCTGAACCTTATCTCGAAATCCTTCAGCGCTTTCTCCTTGCGATTCGGGTCGTCGAACGAGGCGTCGAGTCGTTCCTGGAATCTTTCCCAGCTGTCGGTGAAGGTGACGATCCCCGACGTTGTCGACTCCTCGACGTAGTTCTGCGCCCACGTTGCCGCATTACCACCCTTCAGGTAGGAGAGAGCTACATAAATCTTACTCTCTGACGTAGGGTATCGACTTGGATTTGCGGATACAAAAAGGAGGACTTCACGTCTGAAGTCGAGGTAATCGTCGCCACCAGTGAATTCTCGTGGCCGGGCGACATCTATGTTGGGGGTCGGGGGGTTAGCGGCCGCGACCGGTGCTGGGGCGTTGTTCGCCTGATGGGCGAAGGCATTCGCAACGATGGCCGCGATCTGCGCCATTTGCTGTTGGCTGAAACCTTCTGTTGACATCGCGGGTTCGGGTGCGGGTGTCGAAGGTTCTGGAGGAGTCGGCGGTGAGGGGTCTCTGTTGGTCTCGCGGTAAGGACCTGGGGTCGGTGGTAGGTTGACCGTAGACGTTGACGGTGCAGGTGACGACGGAGCGGCTGGGGGCCACCTTGCTCTCCTCCCTCGTTCGTCTGATGAATACCAGCTGCGCCGGATTTCACTCCACCAGATGTCGTGAGTGACGCCGCTATTATTGGTCGCGACGTAGCCTGGTCGGTCTGGATCCCAACGGGCTGAAGCAGGAAGGGCCCGTTGCTGTTCGTCGGTGAGATCTATCTTGACGTTGGCGGAGGGACAGGGATCGGTTGCGCGTTCGATCCGGGGTTACGCCAACGTTGAGCAGGTTCGTCAGTGAAGTTGATGACGAGGCGGTAGATCCGAGTGAGATTACAAACGAGATTGTCGTCGAAGTTTGGACTCGTCTTGTTACCCACGTCCACGTTAGGTGCGTGCTCCACCAGAGGCTAATTCGTAGAGCCAGGGTCGGGAAATGTCGGTTGATATATTTACGTAATACACGAACGTCCGAAAACGTCCGGGCAGGGTTGAGGGTTGTCGTTTAGGGGGTTTACACGTCAAGTCCGTCGAGGGAGCGCTCCTCTAGACCGAGTGAAGGCGAGTCGACAGCGACGACTTACGCTGGGGATGAGCCTGGGTGAGGTTCTGCTTTTATGTTAGGCGGGAGCCGGGAGATGACTCGGACTGGCAGGCCTCGGCTGACTGTCGTCTGGGACGTGCTATACTCGAGCGTAGACTCGGGACACGCTTACTCAGGCTAGGTCGTCGTGGAGGTAAGAGGATTAATACAAGTCTAAACTAATACAAGGGGGACGAGTCTCACCTAGGTCGTCGCGGAGGTAAGAGGAAAAGCAGAACAAGGAGTTCATGCGATTCCTGAGACCTTATATAGCGACGACCGTGAGACTATATTACCTAACATTACATAACGAGTGGAATGGAACGAATGAAGGTAGTGTGGAATGATTGTGTAAGATGGGTAAATATAATGAAAAGGACGAATATAATAAAGGAAATGGTAAAAAGGGAAAATAAAGGAAAAGGTGAAAGTCAGGTTCTAACAACGTTGAACTGCATGCCTCGGTCATGGATGATCTTTTTTGGCAAACCATGGAGGCGGAAGACGTGGTCGTGGTACAGCTGAGCCATGCCTTCTGCTGACAACTTTGTCGTCATCGGAATCGCATGCATCTGCTTCGAGAACCTATCAACGAAGACGCAGATCGCGTTGTGCCCCTTGGAGTCCAGGAGCTCTCTGATGAGGTCGACCATGACGATTTCCCAGGGGCCTTCAGGGACTGCGTTTGGGTGGAGTGGCCTTGACCTTGACGTCCTCAGAGCCTTTGTTCTCTGACAGCGATCACACCCTCGGACGTACGCTCGGACGTCGGAGAACATCGATGTCTACCAGAAGTCTCGATGGACGAGCTCCACCATCTTTGACGCTCCTGGGTGTCCAGCCAGTACCGAGTCATGACATTCCGCAATACGGCCTCCTTCATTGACGACGGCACGTACACCTTGCCTCTCATCTGCCATAACCCGTCATCTTCTGTCATCCCTGTCGGCCTCTCTGACTTGTGTTGCGCCCTCTGCGCTTCACCCACTCTGTCCAAACACCTCCTCACACAACGTCCTCACCACTCCACGACTCAGCCACTTCTCCTTGATGAACATGACACCATCATTGTCATCCTTGCCCTCGTCATAGCCTGCCTTGCGTGACAGTAAGTCCGCCTTGCCCATCGTCTTCCCCGACTTGTGCTCGAGGTGGAAGTCGAATTCTTCGAGCTCTGTCCACCAGTGAGCTTGTCGATAGCTCAGCTTTTGTGCTGACCTGAAGTAGGTGAGGTTGGCGTGATCAGACCAGATCTCGATAGGGTGACGGGCGCCAAGGAGGTATTGCCTCCACTCCTTGAGTGCCGAAACAATTGCGAGCATCTCCTTGTCGTAGATCTCGTAGTTTCGTTCCGCTGGCAGGAGCGCTTCCGACCTGTAGGCGACTACCCTCCACTTGCCGTCCTGCTTCTGCAACAACACTCCTCCAAGAGCGAAGTTTGATGAGTCGCTTCGATGCGAAAGGGCCCTCATCGTTCACGATGGCCAGGACTGGAGGTGAGCAGAGACGTCGTCTCAACTCCTCGAACGCCTCCTGCTGTTCGGTCTCCCATACCCAGTCCTTCTTGCCTGTCAGCGATGTCAGCGGATGGACTACCTTGCTGTAGTCCTTGATGAATCGCCACAGCCAGTTGCCCATACTGAGGAATTGCTGCAGCTGTTTGAGGTTTCGAGGGACTGGCCAGTCTGCGATCGCTTCCGTCTTTGCCGGGTCAGCCCTGATCTCGCCATTTCCGACAATGTGGCCGAGGTACTTCACAACTTTGGCGTCGAACTCGCATTTTTCCGGTTTTAGGTACAAGCCGTTCTCTCGCAAGATCTGAAGGACACATCTCGATGTCTCGATAGTTCCTCGAGAGTTTGTGAGAGAATCAGTATGTCATCGAGGTAGACAATGATCAAGTTGTCGTAGATCAATCCCTTGAAAATGTGGTTGACAAAACCTGGAATGTTGCCGGTGCATTGCAAAGACCAAAAACATGACTGTCGGTTCGAAGAGGCCCATGTTTGTGTGGAACGCTGCCTTCCACTCATCACCTTCACGGATCCGGACATTGTAGTATCCCCAGCGGAGGTCAAGCTGGTGATGAACTTCGCCTTCTTGACCTTGTCGACAAGCTCGTCGATGAGGGGGAGGGGTACTTGTTCTTGATTGTCCCCTCGTTAAGCTTTCGGTAGTCCTGAATTGGGCGTAAAGACTTGTTGGCCTTTTGATGAAGAAGAAAGGTGACGCCATCGGTGAGATCGACTTTTGTATACGGCCCGACTTCAGGTTCTCTTCAAGGAAATCCTTTAGCGACTGTTGTTCTGTTGGTGTCAATGGATAGATCTTGCAGTTGCTAGGCTTGAAGTCAGGCTTCAGGTCAATAACGTGGTCCCAGGGCGGTGTTCTGGTAGCTTCTTGAATCCTTTCTCTGAGAAGATGTCGGCGTAGTCGTTGAGATATGTGGGCCAGGACGCCTTGTTCATTCGCACTTCTCTCACCCTCCTCATCTCTTCTACATTCTCCTTCTCGATCACGCACTCTTCTGGACAGCGGGTGAATTCAATCGAACCCATTTTTCCAGTCGACCTCCGGTTGTGGTGTTGAAGCCAATCATAGCGAGGAAAATGTTAGAGGACGCTAGGGATGTTACTGCAAGGATGATCCTTTCCTTGTGGTGTCCAATCATCAGCTCAACATTGACGTATTCTCGATCAGACCGGCCTCGTTGTGCATGCCATCCACATTGAGCACCGCGAGGGGTCTGATGTAACGTTTGGTCTCCAACCCATACTGTTCGATGAACCTCACGTCGATGCACGATCCCGTACACCCCAAATCCACGAGGGCATGTGCATCCACCTCTTTCGCTTCACTCTCCACGTTGTATCCGACATTCAGGAGGAGTCCAGCTGGCGTCCACCAGTTCCCCTCACGAACAGCTGTTCGTACTTGTTCTCTTCATTCACACCGGTGGGGACTTCATAATCAGAAAAACCATCAACGTCATTTGCATCTACATACTGTACAGACGGTTGGTTATATTTTATTGAGTCTGGATACGAGGCCCCTTGTTCTTCTCGGTCAGTCGCCCCAATGGCTATGCCTGACCACTCGCAAAATCCTGCGAGTCGACAACCTCTTCGTCATCGCCTTCTTCCTCCACATAGTCCTCCACCATCGTCTTTCGAGTGTCTACGACTTCCTCGAAGGCCGATTCCTTCATCACGCCTAGCTCATCGGCGAGGAGGCGACGTTCGCCGGGCGCCATCATCTGCAGCATATGCTGCACGATCGTCTTCCCTTGCAGGCATGCGTCCTTGAAATGACCGAGCTTGCCACAGATCCAGCACGCCCTCCTCCGTTGGACCTCGTTCATCGAGACGTCCATTGGCTGGCCGGCACCTCCGAAAGTAATGCCAGTCGCATCGCGTTTGTTGACGTGGGGGGTCGCAATCAGGTGGCGAGCCGGGGGTGCCTGCTGCTGCTGCTGGCGTGGTGGAAGTGGGAACGCACGACCTCGCTGGATTGCGTGGATCTGCTGTTCACCCCAATTGATCTCGATGGCCTTTTTCTTCCATTCGTCGTACGTGGTCGGAACCGGCGTCGACCTCAATACCCCTCGGACCACCTCGATGTTCATCGCACGCTTCAGGCGGTTGCAGATAATGGTGTCGTCTGTCAGTCCCGCTCTCGTGATGACGACATCGAGCTTCTGGAAAAACTCGTTGGCAGTGAGGTCCTTTTGGACCTTGGTTCGGAACTCTGCTAACGCCTTTTCCTTCCAGTTCGGGTCGTCGAATGAGGCGTCTAGGCGCTCTTGGAACCTTGTCCAACTGTCGGTGAAGGTCACAATTCCCACTGTCGTCGACTCCTCCACATAGTTTTGCGCCCATGTCGCTGCGTTGCCACCTTTTAGGTGGGAGAGAGCGACGTAGATCTTGCTCTCAGACGTCGGGTACCAGTTCGGGTTTGCCGAGACAAAGAGGAGGACCTCGCGTTTGAAGTCCAGGTAGTCGTCGCCACCAGTGAATTCACGTGGCCAGGCGACGTCAATATTGGGGGTCGGGGGATTAGCTGCTGCGACCGGTGCCGGGGTGTTGTTTGCCTGATGGGCGAAGGCGCCTGCAACGATCGCTGCGATCTGTTCCATCTGCTGCTGGGTGAAGCCTCCTGTCGACATTGTGGGTTCGGGTGTGGGTGTTGATGGTTCAGGAGGGGTTGGCGGTGATGGATCTCTACGAGTGTCGCAGTAGGGTCCTGGAGTCAGTGGTAAGTTGACGGTGGATGTCGATGGTGCGGGTGACGACGGTACAGCTGGGGGCCACCTAGCTCTCCTTCCTTCTTCATTCATCGAATACCAGCTATGCCGGATCTCACTCCACCAGATGTCGTATGTAACGCTGCTATTGTTGGTCATGACGTAACTTGGTCGGTCTGGATCCCAATGGGCTGATGCAGGGAGGGCCTGTTGCTGTTCGTCGGTGAGATCTATCTTGCCGATGGGGGAGGGACAGGGATCGGTCGTGCATTCAATCCAGGGTTACACCAACGTTGAACGGGTTCATCGGCGAAGTTGATGATGAGACGGAAGGACGCGGCGGAAATAACAATCGACAATGAGGTCGACAACTGTACACACAACGTTACCCACGTCCAGGTTAAGTGGCTCCTCCACCAAAGGGAGATGCGGAGAGCCAGGGTCGGGAAAAGTCGGTTGCAAAGTTTATGTAATACACGAATGTCCAAAAACGTCCAGGCAGGGTTTAGGGTTGTCGTTTAGGGGGTTTACCCGTCAAGTCCGTCGAGGGGAGCGCTCCTCTAGACTGAGCGAAGGCGAGTCGACAGCGACGATGTACACTGGGGATGAGCCTGGGTGGGGTTCTGCTTTTATGTTAGGCGGAAGTCTGGGTGGAACTCAGACTAGGCAACCTCAACGTGCGGCACCTGACGGTGACGCAGACGTTGTCTGGGATGGGCTGTATCTCAAACGCAAAGTTCGGGCAGTGAGTTTACTCAGACTGGACGACGTGGAGGTAAGAGGATTAATACAAGTCTAACTAATACAAGGGGGGCGGGTCTCACCTGGACGACGTGGAGGTAAGAGGAAAAGCAGAACAGGGGGCTTCTGCGATTTGACCTTCCTCTATATAGCATTGTCCACGGGATTGCATTATCTAAGTACTGTATAGTTTACATAACTAGGAATGGAATGAATGAAGGTTGTGTTGTACTAAGTGAGTGTGGGAATGATTATGTATGAAGGTTAAATATAATGGAAAAGGAGCGGTTAAAAGAAAGGAAATGGTAAAAGGGGAAATAAAAGAAAAGGTAAAAGTTTGAGTCCTAACAGATTCAACCACTTCTCCTTGATGAACACAATACTGTCATTGTCACCCTTGCCCTTGTCGTAGCCCACCTTGTGTGACAGCAGATCTGCCTTGCCCATTGTCTTCCCCAACTTGTATTTGAGGTGGAAGTCAAATTCCTTGAGCTCCATCCACCAGCGAGCTTGACAATAGCTCAGCTTCTGTGCTGATCTGAAATACGTGAGGTTAGCATGGTCGGACCAAATCTCAAACTTGTGTTGGGCACTGAGGAGGTACTGTCACCACTCCTTGAGCACCGAAACAATTGCAAGCATCTCTTTATTGTAGATCTTGTAGTTTCATTCCAGCAGTAGTGCCTCTGACCTGTAGGTGATCACCCTCCAATTCCCCTCCTGCTTCTGCAACAACAGCCACCTAGAGCAAAATTTGATGAGTCTGCTTCAATGTGGAAAGGACCCTCATCATTGGTGATTGCCAGGACTGGAGGTGAGCTGAGACAATGCTTCAGCTCCTCGAATGCTTCCTGCTGTTCAGTCTCCCATACCCAGCCCATTTTTCCTGTCAGTGATGTCAACGGTTGGACCATCTTGCTGTAGTCCTTGATGAACCGTCATAGCCAATTGCCCATGCCGAGGAACTTTTGAAGCTCCTTGAGGTTTCACAGGATAGGCCAGCTAGAGATTGCTTCCATTTTCACCAGGTCAGCTTTCAGTTCTCCATTGCCAATGATGTGGCCGAGGTACTTGATGATCTTGACGTCAAATTTGCACTTCTCTGGCTTTAGGTACAGGCTGTTTTCTCACAGGATTTGTAACACCCATCTTGTCGTCTCGATGTGTTCCTCAATAGTTTCTGAGAGGATCAGGATGTCATCAAGGTAAACGATGATCAGGTTCACGTAGATTAGGTCTTTGAAGATATGGTTGATAATAGCCTGAAATGTTGCTGGTGTATTGCAAAAGCCAAAGAACATGACCGTTGGTTTGAACAGTCCCATGTTCGTTTGGAAAGCTGCCTTCCACTTGTTGCCTTTGCGGATCTGGATGTCGTAGTACCCCCAGTGAAGGTCAAGCTTGGTGATGTATTTTGCCTTCTTGACCTTGTCAACAAGTTCATCGATAAGGGGGAGAGGGTACTTGTTCTTTATTGTACCCTCATTGAGCTTCTGGTAGTCCTGGATTGGTCACAAGGACTTGTCAGCCTTCTTGATGAAAAAGAAGGGCGACACCATCAGTGAGATCGACTTTTGTATGTGGCCTGACTTCAGATTCTTGTCGAGGAAGTCTTTCAGTAACTGTTGTTCCGTTGGTGTCAATGGGTAAATCTTGCAGTCACTGGGTTTGAAGTCGGGCTTCAAGTCGATGACGTGGTCCCAGGGCCGATGTTCTGGTAGTTTCTCAAATCCCTTCTCTGAGAAGACATTGGCGTAGTTGTTGAGATATGCGGGCCAGGATGCCTTGTCCATTTGCACCTCTCACACCCTCCTCATCTCTTCCACCTCACTCTTCTTCATTGTGCACTCAGTTGGACAATGGGTGAATTCAATTGAACCTGATTTCCAGTTGACTTCAGGGTTGTGTCATCAAAGCCAGTCGTAGCCCAGGAAAATGTTCAATGATGCAAGCGATGTTACCACAAGTACAATCTTTTTCTTGTGGTGTCCAATGATCAATTTGACATTGACATATTCCTTGATCAAGCCTGCCTCATTGTGTGTACCATCGGCATTTAGCATCTCGAGGGGACGAATATAGTATTTCATCATCAGCCCATATTGTTTGACAAAACCTGCATTGATACACAATCCTGTGCACCCCAAATCCATGAGGGTGTGCGCATCCACCTCTCTCACTTTACCCACTACTCCATAGTTGATGGTCAGGAGGAGGTCCAGCTGGCGTCCGCCAGTTCCCCTCATGAACAGTTTCTCATTCTCGTCATCTTCATTCACACTGGTCAGAGTTTCATAGTTGGAAGAACTATCGATGCCATTTGCATCTATATATTGTTCAGTTATATTTTAACAGATCTGAACTTAAAACCCTTGAATCTTCTCAGTCAGTCACCCCGGTGGTTATGCCTGACCACTGGCAAAACCCTGCAAGTCAGTGACCTCATCGTCATTGCCTTCCTCCTCCACATAGTCCTGCACTGTTGTTTTCCGAGTGTCTACGACTTCCTCAAAATCCGACTCCTTCATTGCTCCTAAGGTATGCAAAAGTTAAACTCAACAAGGTGTGACGCGGGTGGCGCTAACCTTACTTGCCTAATCTGGCTTCACTCAATGTCAACAAAACAACATCTTCAGCTGGGCACAAATTTACAAACAATCCTCACAGAACTGTTGGGACGGTTGTTGTCTACATTTCTGTGGTCTTAAATTTTTGAAAAATAGATTTTTGGACAACTTATTTTACAAAAGTCTTTTTTGTGCCAAATGCCCCATATTTACTGCCCTTTTCAGAAGTATTGTCACATGTGATTTCACTGATTTTCATGCCATCAGAGCCTCAAAACACAAACATTTTCATATCTTAACCAAAAGTTGACCTTTTTACATCATCAAAGTTGCTAAATTCATTTTTTTATCTCATATTTCATATTTCAACAAGAGTGATAAGAAATAGTCAAAATTCGCTGTTTTTGAACCCATTTCCCTTGTTCATTTTTTCTTGAACTCAGATTTCACTGTACAGTGCTCCAGACTAGCCCAGAATTCCAGTATTAGTCTATTATGAATTTACAGACTGATTTTGAGATGTATTGTGAGGTAGATGTGCTCAATAGGCGCATGCCTAAAACACACAAATCTCCTCTGTTTCTGCAAGCCCCTCAGCCTCCAGGAAAAATTCTTCTCAACTAATTTCATGCATGTAAATTCATTCAAAGTGTATTGGAAGAGATTTGAGCAGCATCCATAGATACAGGCTTGCTTCATGAATCAGGGATATGTTCACAAGAATAGTTCATACAGTCAGAATCTGGTACTCAATTCAGCTCACTGGTTGATGCTAGAGCCATGGATGCTGCTCAAATCTCTTCCAATACACTTTGAATGAATTTACATGCATGAAATTAATTGAAAAGAATTTTTCCTGGAGGCTGAGGGGCTTGCAGAAACAGAGGAGATTTGTGTGTTTTAGGCATGCACCAATTGAGCACATCTACCTCACAATACATCTCAAAATCAGTCTGTAAATTCATAATAGACTAATACTGGAATTCTGGGCTAGTCTGGAGCACTGTACAGTGAAATCTGAGTTCAAGAAAAAATGAACAAGGGAAATGGGTTCAAAAACAGCGAATTTTGACTATTTCTTATCACTCTTGTTGAAATATGAAATATGAGATAAAAAAATGAATTTAGCAACTTTGATGATGTAAAAAGGTCAACTTTTGGTTGAGATATGAAAATGTTTGTGTTTTGAGGCTCTGATGGCATGAAAATCAGTGAAATCACATGTGACAATACTTCTGAAAAGGGCAGTAATTGTACAGTACTCTGGCAGATTTTCACCTATCAATTTTCGCACTCTTGGCTAATTTTATATGACTAATATGTTCCAAATATAGAAGGTTTTCTTTATTATTAATCATACTTAGCAATTCTTCTGCACTGCTACAAAATTGATACTGTACTATAGCTCACAAGGACAAATTGAGCATGCTGGTAGTGATAATAACTCAGAAAATACTGAACAACTCTACCTGAAGTTCTACAGTGATCATGCAGGGCATCTACAAAAAATTTTGATTTTCTGAACTCATAATTTTTGTGCTAGGGCCCTTCCTAATGGGGTAAGCAAGTGGTTCAGGGTCTATGACTGTGACATGACATCAGCTTGTTGAGTTTGACTTTCACATACCATAGTTTGTTGGTGAAGATGCAATGCTCCAATGGTTCCATGATCTGCAGCATGCACTGCACAATCACCTTGCCTTGAGGGCACTGCTCCCTGAAGTGTCCCAGCTGGTTGCAAAGCCAGCACATCCTTTGTCATTTCACCTCATTCATGGAGACATCCATCAGCTGTCCAGCCCCTCCAAAGGTGATGCCTGTTGTATTGTGTTTGTCAACATGGGAGTGGCGACTTGACATTGAGCAGGGGTGGGGCCTAAAAGCTTGCTGATGGGGAGGAGGCAGAGGCTGGTTCCAACACCCTTGCTGGATGTCATGCACTTGTTGCTTGACGCAGTCAATTTCAATTGCCTTTTTCTTCCAGGCTTTGTATGTCATCGGGACCAGTGTCGACTGCAAGACTCCTTGCACTACCTCAATGTTCAAGGCCCTCTGTAACCAATTGCAGAGGTTGAAATTATGCATGGTGTCCATCATGCCTGCCTTGGTGTGCAAAATATTGAGGTCCTGGAAGAACTTCTCAGCTGTTAGATCCTTCTGGACCAGCGTGTATATTTTGGCCAACACCTTCACCTTTTGGTTCAGATCATCAAATGATGCGTCCAGACGCTCTTGGAAATCCTTCCAAGTCTCTGTCAGGGTTACAACGCTGTTTGTCATATACTGCTCGACGTAGTTCTGTGCCCATGTCGATGTGTTCTCACCCTTCAGGTACAAAAGGGTGAGATAGATCTTGCTTGCTGATGACGGGAATTTCCCCAGGTTGGTCGAGATGAAGATCAATACCTTGCGCTTGAAGTCAAGATAGTCATTGCTGCCAGTGAATTCATGCAGCCGGGCAATGTCGATGGAAGGGGCTAGAGTAGTTCCTTGCCCACCAGAGTGTTAGTCACCTGATGAGTAAAGGCACCTGTGACAATCACTGCGATTTGCTCCAGTTGTTGTTGGCTGAAGTCCATCGACATTGTAGGTGCAGGCATGGCGTTAAGGATTCAGGAGGGGTTGGCGGCAACAGGTCTCTATGGGTTTCATGGTATGGTCCTGGAGTCAGTGGTAGAAACAACGGTAGATGTTGATGCCATGGGTGACAAAGGAATAGCTGAGGGCCACCTGGCTCTCTTTCTGTCCTCTGTGGTCAAATACTAGGCTCCTTTGATTTCACTATACCAGATGTTGTGTACAACACCATTATTGTTAGTCATGATGTAACCCGGTTGGTCTGGATCCCAATGCACTGATGCAGGAAGGCCTGTTGCTGTTCCTTGGTGAGATCTATCTTGTCTACAATGGCGGAGGTACAGGGATCAGTTGTGCATTCGATCTGGGGTTATGCCAACATTGGATGGGTTCATTGGCAAAGTTAATGATCAAGTGGAAGGATGCGGCTGAGATAACAATTGACAATGAAGTTGATGACTGTACCCATAGGGTTACCCACATCCAAGTTAGATGACTCCTCCACCAAAGGGAGATGTGGAGAGCCAGGTCAGAGAGAGTCAGTTGTTAGGTTTATGTAATACATGAACATCCAAAAATGTCTAGGCAGGGTTGGGGGTTTGTCGTTTAGGGAGTTTACATGTTGAGTCCATCGAGGGGAGCACTCCTCTAGACTGAGTGAAGGTGAGTTGACAGCAACAACATGTGCTGGGGATGAGCCTGGGTGTAGTTCTGCTTTTATGTTAGGCAGGAGTTCTGGGAGACAGCTCAGACTGGGCAGGCCTCAGCTAACTGTCATCTGGGACATGCTATACTCAAGTGGGGACTTTGGACACACTGTACTCAGGCTAGGTCATTGCAGAGGTAAGAGGATTAATATAATGTACACTACTACAGGAGGGGATGCAGTCTCAACTAGGTCATTGCGGAGATAAGAGGAAAAGCAGAACAGGTGTTCAAGTGCGATTCTCTTCCTTTTAAGCTCAGGACCTGTGAGACATATTATCTAAGAACTATATAGTTTATGTAATGGAACAAATGAAGGTCAGGTTAGATCAAATGAGTGTAGGAAATGATTGGAAAGATGACTAAATATAATAGAAAGGGCAATTAAAATAAAAGAAATGGTAAAAGGTAATTAAAAGAAAAGATGAAAGTTCAAGTCCTACAGATGCATATACTAACTATTCAAGCAGAGGCAGTTGAGGTGTGCATTGATCTTCTATCTGGATGTACTACCTTACATTTATTACCTAATCTTTTTCCATGTTGAAGGTTTTCCCATACTCATGCATTCATTGCTTTGATTTTGTTAGGCACATCTGTTTTGCCTCACTGCACTCCAACAAATACTGAATATATACTATAGGCTCAGAATGTCACATTTACCATACTATGAGTCTTTCCTGCAACTCGGGAAGGAGCACGATGTGCCCATTCTTGACACAGGATGCTGCTGTGGGTTAAGGCATCTGAAGTTTTGAATGATCCTGACACCTTTGACAGTGGACACTGATGTACAAAGGGCCATTTCTGATGGATTTCTAGTCTGGAATATCATAGTGTTTGATCTGCGACCAGGTAAGCTGCTGAAATATGATGAAGATGTTTATTTACATGCAGCAATAGAATTCTGGGCTCTGGGACACAAACTCTTCAACTCTACAAATGAGACATTTCTGGTGCACTTCATAGTGGGGACATTTTTGATGCTTCTATGCTTCTATCCCATGCCCCCTTCTATAATAGTCCACTGGACAGCCCTCCACCCCTCCATTCTATCCATACTCTTACTCTGCTACAAGGTCACATATCTATCATCCACGCATTGGCTTTCTTCCATCTTTTTGATGAAACTTCTCAGTTTTGTCTTGCCCAGCATTTAGCTTCCCTACTCTCTCCTGCTACAGGGTCTTTGATATTTGGTGCTCACATTAGTAGGCCAGAAAAGGGTTTCAGGAAGGAGGCCTCTGCTCATCCCTGGGATATTTAGGCCAAAAAATGTTTTGCCACTCAGCAGAAAGCTGGAAGAGCTTATGGGATGATGATGTATTCCCAAAGTACTATACGCATTGAAGCAGAATTATCAGAGCAAGATCAGAGAAGATCTGGTAGACTTAGAGCCCAAGACAATATTCTATCAGCTAACATGGTGTGTATGACAGCTCTGAGCACCGTCTGGAATTTCCAATATGTAACACATACATGTAGTTCCCTAGGTATTCATTTGTGAAGTTAATAAAATGGATGATATGTAAGACTTGGAAATGCTTGGTAGCAAAGTTATTCCCAGTCACAATATCTGACTGTGCACAGCAGTAGAGTTGCTGATATGCAAGTGCAGGCCTCCCAAGCTGCAATGAAGTCGGTTTGAGGTATTGGTGCACTTAGTGAAGTAATATTATTGCTGATGGTACACCAACTAGTGAAGGTGAGCTAGTGATTCTATTCAAAAATATATGTATAATTGGAGACAGTATAACTATTATCTCGGCTTAGCCAGTCTTCTGAACTCTTCCATTTCCCCTGTCCTTCCTAGATCACTCAAAAAGGATTTACATATTATTTCCTATTTGCCATCTTATGGAGCATCAAAAGTGTCGTACCAGGCTAAAATAACTTACAGCCATTTTCATAAGTCCTGCGACATGTGCATGTCATGTGATATGAGCCACGGCTGAGCTAAAGTGTCGAAAAATTAGAATGAATGCCTATTTTCTCTGTGAATTCTGCACAGTACCTGCTCATTAAGTACTCAAAAAAAGGCACAGTTCTCAGGAGCAGAAATATGTAAAATAGGGAGCAATATGTTGACTGTGTAGGTGGGTGGAGATCAAACAAGTGCAGCCAGTCTGTTCTCTCACCCATTTCCACCGAGATTCAAAAATTATGGCACCCCTACATCTACCTATAAAATTCTTTCCTGTGTCTTTAAATTAAGTATGTGACTATACCAACATCTCCTGCAAGTTTGAAGCCAATCCATTCAGTATTTGTGGTGCAGCAGCAAGATTTGTGAAAGCTCTGGAAAGCTTGACAAACACATCCTGCTGCTGCACCACAATACTGAATGGATTGGCTTCAAACTTGCAGGAGATGTTGGTATAGTCACATACTTAATTTAAAGACACAGGAAGAATTTTATAGGTAGATGTAGGGGTGCCATAATTTTTGAATCTCGGTGGAAATGGGTGAGAGAACAGACTGGCTGCACTTGTTTGATCTCCACCCACCTACACAGTCAACATATTGCTCCCTATTTTACATATTTCTGCTCCTGAGAACTGTGCCTTTTTTTTGAGTACTTAATGAGCAGGTACTGTGCAGAATTCACAGAGAAAATAGGCATTCATTCTAATTTTTCGACACTTTAGCTCAGCCGTGGCTCATATCACATGACATGCACATGTCGCAGGACTTATGAAAATGGCTGTAAGTTATTTTAGCCTGGTACGACACTTTTGATGCTCCATAAGATGGCAAATAGGAAATAATATGTAAATCCTTTTTGAGTGATCTAGGAAGGACAGGGGAAATGGAAGAGTTCAGAAGACTGGCTAAGCCGAGATAATAGTTATACTGTCTCCAATTATACATATATTTTTGAATAGAATCACTAGCTCACCTTCACTAGTTGTGTACCATCAGCAATAATATTACTTCACTAAGTGCACCAATACCTCAAACCGACTTCATTGCAGCTTGGGAGGCCTGCACTTGCGTATCAGCAACTCTACTGCTGTGCACAGTCAGATATTGTGACTGGGAATAACTTTGCTACCAAGCATTTCCAAGTCTTACATATCATCCATTTTATTAACTTCACAAATGAATACCTAGGGAACTACATGTATGTGTTACATATTGGAAATTCCAGACGGTGCTCAGAGCTGTCATACACACCATGTTAGCTGATAGAATATTGTCTTGGGCTCTAAGTCTACCAGATCTTCTCTGATCTGCTCTGATAATTCTGCTTCAATGCGTATAGTACCCTTTGGGAATACATCATCATCCCATAAGCTCTTCCAGCTTTCTGCTGAGTGGCAAAACATTTTTTGGCCTAAATATCCCAGGGATGAGCCAGAGGCCTCCTTCCTGAAACCCTTTTCTGGCCTACTAATGTGAGCACCAAATATCAAAGACCCTGTAGCAGGAGAGAGTAGGGAAGCTAAATGCTGGGCAAGACAAAACTGAGAAGTTTCATCAAAAAGATGGAAGAAAGCCAATGCGTGGATGATAGATATGTGACCTTGTAGCAGAGTAAGAGTATGGATAGAATGGAGGGGTGGAGGGCTGTCCAGTGGACTATTATAGAAGGGGGCATGGGATAGAAGCATAGAAGCATCAAAAATGTCCCCACTATGAAGTGCACCAGAAATGTCTCATTTGTAGAGTTGAAGAGTTTGTGTCCCAGAGCCCAGAATTCTATTGCTGCATGTAAATAAACATCTTCATCATATTTCAGCAGCTTACCTGGTCGCAGATCAAACACTATGATATTCCAGACTAGAAATCCATCAGAAATGGCCCTTTGTACATCAGTGTCCACTGTCAAAGGTGTCAGGACTCATTCAAAACTTCAGATGCCTTAACCCACAGCAGCATCCTGTGTCAAGGAATAGGGCACATTCGTGCTCCTTCCCGAGTTGCAGGAAAGACTCATAGTATGGTAAATGTGACATTCTGAGCCTATAGTATATATTCAGTATTTTGTTGGAGTGCAGTGAGGCAAAACAGATGTGCCTAACAAAATCAAAGCAATGAATGCATGAGTATGGGAAAACCTTCAACATGGAAAAAGATTAGGTAATAATGTAAGGTAGTACATCCAGATAGAAGATCAATGCACACCTCAACTGCCTCTGCTTGAATAGTTAGTATATGCATCTGTTAGGACTTGAACTTTCATCTTTTCTTTTAATTACCTTTTACCATTTCTTTTATTTTAATTGCCCCTTTCTATTATATTAGTCATCTTTCCAATCATTTCCTACACTCATTTGATCTAACCTGACCTTCATTTGTTCCATTACATAAACTATATAGTTCTTAGATAATATGGTCTCACAGGTCCTGAGCTTAAAAGGAAGAGGAATCGCACTTGAACACCTGTTCTGCTTTTCCTCTTATCTCCGCAATGACCTAGTTGAGACTGCATCCCCTCCTGTAGTAGTGTACATTATATTAATCCTCTTACCTCTGCAATGACCTAGCCTGAGTACAGTGTGTCCAAAGTCCCCACTTGAGTATAGCATGTCCCAGATGACAGTTAGCTGAGGCCTGCCCAGTCTGAGCTGTCTCCCAGACTCCTGCCTAACATAAAAGCAGAACTACACCCAGGCTCATCCCCAGCACATGTGTTGTTGCTGTCAACTCACCTTCACTCAGTCTAGAGGAGTGCTCCCTCGATGGACTCAACATGTAAACTCCCTAAAACGACAAACCCCCAACCCTGCCTAGACATTTTTGGATGTTCATGTATTACATAAACCTAACAACTGACTCTCTCTGACCCTGGCTCTCCACATCTCCCTTTGGTGGAGGAGTCATCTAACTTGGATGTGGGTAACCCTATGGGTACAGTCATCAACTTCATTGTCAATTGTTATCTCAGCCGCATCCTTCCACTTGATCATTAACTTTGCCAATGAACCCATCCAATGTTGGCATAACCCCAGATCGAATGCACAACTGATCCCTGTACCTCCGCCATTGTAGACAAGATAGATCTCACCAAGGAACAGCAACAGGCCCTTCCTGCATCAGTGCATTGGGATCCAGACCAAACCGGGTTACATCATGACTAACAATAATGGTGTTGTACACAACATCTGGTATAGTGAAATCAAAGGAGCCTAGTATTTGACCACAGAGGACAGAAAGAGAGCCAAGGTGGCCCTCAGCTATTCCTTTGTCACCCATGGCATCAACATCTACCGTTGTTCTACCACTGACTCCAGGACCATACCATGAAACCCATAGAGACCTGTTGCCGCGGGCCAACCCCTCCTGAAATCCTTAACGCCCATGCCTGCACCTACAATGTCGATGGACTTCAGCCAACAACAACTGGAGCAAATTCGCAGTGATTGTCACAGGTGCCTTTACTCATCAGTGTGACTAACACTCTGGTGGGCCAAGGAACTACTCTAGCCCCTTCCATCGACATTGCCCGGCTGCATGAATTCACTGGCAGCAATGACTATCTTGACTTCAAGCGCAAGGTATTGATCTTCATCTCGACCAACCTGGGGAAATTCCCGTCATCAGCAAGCAAGATCTATCTCACCCTTTTGTACCTGAAGGGTGAGAACACATCGACATGGGCACAGAACTACGTCGAGCAGTATATGACAAACAGCGTTGTAACCCTGACAGAGACTTGGAAGGATTTCCAAGAGCGTCTGGACGCATCATTTGATGATCTGAACCAAAAGGTGAAGGTGTTGGCCAAAATATACACGCTGGTCCAGAAGGATCTAACAGCTGAGAAGTTCTTCCAGGACCTCAATATTTTGCACACCAAGGCAGGCATGATGGACACCATGCATAATTTTCAAACCTCTGCAATTGGTTACAGAGGGCCTTGAACATTGAGGTAGTGCAAAGGAGTCTTGCAGTCGACACTGGTCCCGATGACATACAAGCCTGGAAAGAAAAAGGCAATTGAAAATTGACTGCGTCAAGCAACAAGTGCATGACATCCAGCAAGGGTGTTGGAACCAGCCTCTGCCTCCTCCCCATCAGCAAGCTTTTAGGCCCCACCCCTGCTCAATGTCAAGTCGCCACTCCCCATGTTGACAAACACAATACAACAGGCATCACCTTTGGAGGGGCTGGACAGCTGATGGATGTCTCCATGAATGAGGTGAAATGACAAAGGATGTGCTGGCTTTGCAACCAGCTGGGACACTTCAGGGAGCAGTGCCCTCAAGGCAAGGTGATTGTGCAGTGCATGCTGCAGATCATGGAACCATTGGAGCATTGCATCTTCACCAACAAACTATGGTATGTGAAAGTCAAACTCAACAAGCTGATGTCATGTCACAGTCATAGACCCTGAACCACTTGCTTACCCCATTAGGAAGGGCCCTAGCACAAAAATTATGAGTTCAGAAAATCAAAATTTTTTTGTAGATGCCCTGCATGATCACTGTAGAACTTCAGGTAGAGTTGTTCAGTATTTTTCTGAGTTATTATCACTACCAGCATGCTCAATTTGTCCTTGTGAGCTATAGTACAGTATCAATTTTGTAGCAGTGCAGAAGAATTGCTAAGTATGATTAATAATAAAGAAAACCTTCTATATTTTGGAACATATTAGTCATATAAAATTAGCCAAGAGTGCGAAAATTGATAGGTGAAAATCTGCCAGAGTACTGTACAATTACTGCCCTTTTCAGAAGTATTGTCACATGTGATTTCACTGATTTTCATGCCATCAGAGCCTCAAAACACAAACATTTTCATATCTCACCAAAAGTTGACCTTTTAACATCATCAAAGTTGCTAAATTCATTTTTTTTTATCTCATATTTCATATTTCAACAAGAGTGATAAGAAATAGTCAAAATTCGCTGTTTTTGAACACCATTTCCCTTGTTCATTTTTTCTTGAAACTCAGATTTCACTGTACAGTGCTCCAGACTAGCCCAGAATTCCAGTATTAGTCTATTATGAATTTACAGACTGATTTTGAAGATGTAATTGTGAGGTAGATGTGCTCAATTGGTGCATGCCTAAAACACACAAATCTCCTCTGTTTCTGCAAGCCCCTCAGCCTCCAGGAAAAATTCTTTTCAATTAATTTTCATGCATGTAAATTCATTCAAAGTGTATTGGAAGAGATTTGAGCAGCATCCATGGCTCTAAGCATCAACCAGTGAGCTGAATTGAGTACCAGATTCTGACTGTATGAACTATTCTTGTGAACATATCCCTGATTCATGAAGCAAGCCTGTATCTATGGATGCTGCTCAAATCTCTTCCAATACACTTTGAATGAATTTACATGCATGAAATTAGTTGAGAAGAATTTTTCCTGGAGGCTGAGGGCTTGCAGAAACAGAGGAGATTTGTGTGTTTTTAGGCATGCGCCTATTGAGCACATCTACCTCACAATACCATCTCAAAATCAGTCTGTAAATTCATAATAGACTAATACTGGGAATTCTGGGCTAGTCTGGAGCACTGTACAGTGAAATCTGAGTTCAAGAAAAAATGAACAAGGGAAATGGGTTCAAAAACCAGCGAATTTTGACTATTTCTTATCACTCTTGTTGAAATATGAAAATATGATGAGATAAAAAAATGAATTTAGCAACTTTGATGATGTAAAAAGGTCAACTTTTGGTTAAGATATGAAAATGTTTGTGTTTTGAGGCTCTTGATGGCATGAAAATCAGTGAAAATCACATGTGACAATACTTCTGAAAAAGGGCAGTAAATATGGGGCATTTGGCACAAAAAAGACTTTTGGTAAAATAAGTTGTCCAAAAATCTATTTTTCAAAAATTTAAGACCACAGAAATGTTAGACAACAACCGTCCCAACAGTTCTGTGAGGATTGTTTGTAAATTTGTGCCCAGCTGAAGATGTTGTTTTGTTGACATTGAGTGAAGCCAGATTAGGCAAGTAAGGTTAGCGCCACCCGCGTCACACCTTGTTGAGTTTAACTTTTGCATACCTTAGGAGCAATGAAGGAGTCGGATTTTGAGGAAGTCGTAGACACTCGGAAAACAACAGTGCAGGACTATGTGGAGGAGGAAGGCAATGACGATGAGGTCACTGACTTGCAGGGTTTTGCCAGTGGTCAGGCATAACCACCGGGGTGACTGACTGAGAAGATTCAAGGGTTTTTAAGTTCAGATCTGTTAAAATATAACTGAACAATATATAGATGCAAATGGCATCGATAGTTCTTCCAACTATGAAACTCTGACCAGTGTGAATGAAGATGACGAGAATGAGAAAACTGTTCATGAGGGGAACTGGCGGACGCCAGCTGGACCTCCTCCTGACCATCAACTATGGAGTAGTGGGTAAAGTGAGAGAGGTGGATGCGCACACCCTCATGGATTTGGGGTGCACAGGATTGTGTATCAATGCAGGTTTTGTCAAACAATATGGCTGATGATGAAATACTATATTCGTCCCCTCGAGATGCTAAATGCCGATGGTACACACAATGAGGCAGGCTTGATCAAGGAATATGTCAATGTCAAATTGATCATTGGACACCACAAGAAAAAGATTGTACTTGTGGTAACATCGCTTGCATCATTGAACATTTTCCTGGGCTACGACTGGCTTTGATGACACAACCCTGAAGTCAACTGGAAATCAGGTTCAATTGAATTCACCCATTGTCCAACTGAGTGCACAATGAAGAAGAGTGAGGTGGAAGAGATGAGGAGGGTGTGAGAGGTGCAAATGGACAAGGCATCCTGGCCCGCATATCTCAACAACTACGCCAATGTCTTCTCAGAGAAGGGATTTGAGAAACTACCAGAACATCGGCCCTGGGACCACGTCATCGACTTGAAGCCCGACTTCAAACCCAGTGACTGCAAGATTTACCCATTGACACCAACGGAACAACAGTTACTGAAAGACTTCCTCGACAAGAATCTGAAGTCAGGCCACATACAAAAGTCGATCTCACTGATGGTGTCGCCCTTTCTTTTTCATCAAGAAGGCTGACAAGTCCTTGTGACCAATCCAGGACTACCAGAAGCTCAATGAGGGTACAATAAAGAACAAGTACCCTCTCCCCCTTATCGATGAACTTGTTGACAAGGTCAAGAAGGCAAAATACATCACCAAGCTTGACCTTCACTGGGGGTACTACGACATCCAGATCCGCAAAGGCAACAAGTGGAAGGCAGCTTTCCAAACGAACATGGGACTGTTCAAACCAACGGTCATGTTCTTTGGCTTTTGCAATACAACCAGCAACATTCAGGCTATTATCAACCATATCTTCAAAGACCTAATCTACGTGAACCTGATCATCGTTTACCTTGATGACATCCTGATCCTCTCAGAAACTATTGAGGAACACATCGAGACGACAAGATGGGTGTTACAAATCCTGTGAGAAAACAGCCTGTACCTAAAGCCAGAGAAGTGCAAATTTGACGTCAAGGTCATCAAGTACCTCGGCCACATCATTGGCAATGGAGAACTGAAAGCTGACCTGGTGAAAATGGAAGCAATCTCTAGCTGGCCTATCCTGTGAAACCTCAAGGAGCTTCAAAAGTTCCTCGGCATGGGCAATTGGCTATGACGGTTCATCAAGGACTACAGCAAGATGGTCCAACCGTTGACATCACTGACAGGAAAAATGGGCTGGGTATGGGAGACTGAACAGCAGGAAGCATTCGAGGAGCTGAAGCATTGTCTCAGCTCACCTCCAGTCCTGGCAATCACCAATGATGAGGGTCCTTTCCACATTGAAGCAGACTCATCAAATTTTGCTCTAGGTGGCTGTTGTTGCAGAAGCAGGAGGGAATTGGAGGGTGATCACCTACAGGTCAGAGGCACTACTGCTGGAATGAAACTACAAGATCTACAATAAAGAGATGCTTGCAATTGTTTCGGTGCTCAAGGAGTGGTGACAGTACCTCCTCAGTGCCCAACACAAGTTTGAGATTTGGTCCGACCATGCTAACCTCACGTATTTCAGATCAGCACAGAAGCTGAGCTATTGTCAAGCTCGCTGGTGGATGGAGCTCAAGGAATTTGACTTCCACCTCAAATACAAGTTGGGGAAGACAATGGGCAAGGCAGATCTGCTGTCACACAAGGTGGGCTACGACAAGGGCAAGGGTGACAATGACAGTATTGTGTTCATCAAGGAGAAGTGGTTGAATCTGTTAGGACTCAAACTTTTACCTTTTCTTTTATTTCCCCTTTTACCATTTCCTTTCTTTTAACCTCCTTTTCCATTATATTTAACCTTCATACATAATCATTCCCACACTCACTTAGTACAACACAACCTTCATTCATTCCATTCCTAGTTATGTAAACTATACAGTACTTAGATAATGCAATCCCGTGGACAATGCTATATAGAGGAAGGTCAAATCGCAGAAGCCCCCTGTTCTGCTTTTCCTCTTACCTCCACGTCGTCCAGGTGAGACCCGCCCCCCTTGTATTAGTTAGACTTGTATTAATCCTCTTACCTCCACGTCGTCCAGTCTGAGTAAACTCACTGCCCGAACTTCGCGTTCGAGATACAGCCCATCCCAGACAACGTCTGCGTCACCGTCAGGTGCCGCACGTTGAGGTTGCCTAGTCTGAGTTCCACCCAGACTTCCGCCTAACATAAAAGCAGAACCCCACCCAGGCTCATCCCCAGCGTACATCGTCGCTGTCGACTCGCCTTCGCTCAGTCTAGAGGAGCGCTCCCCTCGACGGACTTGACGGGTAAACCCCCTAAACGACAACCCTCAACCCTGCCCGGACGTTTTTGGACATTCGTATTACATAAA
>NBAY01000172.1:0-24467 GCA_002794775.1 Porodaedalea pini | reverse complement strand
CACAGAATGACCTCTATCCACAGCCTATAACTTCGCTTGCATTTGATCCCGTGTCGGACACCCTTTGGACTGGCAATAATGCCGGCAGCGTGGTCGCGTTCTATGGCACGCAAGGAACTCGCGGTATTTCCTTCCCTGTCGGAGGCGATCTTGCTGTGAAGAAGATACTTGTTGGCGACAAATACGTCAGAGCGCTTGGCTCTGCGGGACGCGGTGTTGGACAGTGGAGGAAGGGCGGAGCGAATAACTGGTTTCACAAGTAAGCCGCTCGGTTCACCTGCTCTTAGCCGCGACTGAGAGGGCCGCCCAGGTCTTTGCATACTGTCACGACCTTCTCCAACTCTATAAGTGCATCTCCAAATATCGCTATCTCGACAGGTGTTCCAGAACTAGCCTTAATCAACAGTTCGACCGGTGCACCGGTGAAGCAATGGCCTGCTCCATCTCTCTTGACGCATCTGGTCTCCTCCCACACGCTTCTTATTTCCGGTTCAGCAGACGGTTATCTGCGAACGCATGATGTGCGTATCGGCATGAAGGGGGATTTTGGCGAGTCGTCTGTGAAAGCACATATGAAGGGTGTGCAAGGTCTCGAGGTTAGCGGTAATCTCGTCTTCTCCATCGGCTGGGGCGTTAGGTTCGTAATTGTATGTATACCTCATTTCATGATTTCATGAGGTAGACAGACAGGCGCGCCCATTTCCCGAACCACTAGTCAAAGTGTACGATCTGCGTAGCTTCAAAGCATTACCACCAGCGTCCTTCTCTGCTGGGCCAGGTTTTATCAACACTCTTCCTCGACGGTCTTCGAGTGTCGTTGTTACCTCCACAAGAGGTCTGGTGAACATAGTAGATACCTCCAATCCAGGAGATGGCGGTGAATTCTATCAGGTAAGATTTTCAGCTGTATATATGTGCTTCAGTCACTATAACTCTATATTTCTCTCCAGCTGGATGTGTCTTCGTATATCAGCTCTGTCACAGTCTCAGCGACAGGCGTCTACCTTGCTTTCGGCGACGCAGATGGTGGTGTCCAATTGATGACAGCGGCTGATGAGGAAGGAACACTGCCTTTCAATGGCTTTGAAGGCCAGCCTGTCGAGTGGCCAGATGTGCCTGAATCCTTACCCAACATTGAATGGACGGACTCAACGTAAATTCTTCCGTTCGTTTCTTTTCCTAAGCCTCTACTGAAATGCTCCAGTCCCTTGAACTCTATTGGTATGCCATACTACGATTCGATGCTGCTTTCCTCCTGGACACCCAAGTTATTACCTGCAAATCTATCATACCCTCCTCCACCCAAGATCCCAACTCAAATCCTGAACACAATGAAGGTGAATGAGTTTGTTGCTTATGCCACATTGCCAAAGGAACTTCGGGGCAGACGTAATGTCGTGTCGACGGACTCGAAGAAAGATACAGGGAGGTTCCGGAGCGTGAGGCCTCGGTCTGGGCAGGTAAAGTTATACGAGTGCTTTTCTTCAGTATTATTAATTGATCTCTCCCAGATCGAGCCGGAGACCCCGATTGAAGAGAGTCTAGAAGAAATACCGCGTCCCTTCCGTGAAGTATCCATCCAATACTCCAAATTCGGCGTCGAAGATTTCGACTTCGCGTGAGTTAATCATATTTAGAGTGAACCAGGCGGATCAATCTCTAATGGCCCTCTAAATAGGTTTTACAATAAAACGGAATACAGCGGGCTAGAGTCGCATATCGTCAATTCTTATACGAATTGTCTCGTTCAGAGTCTGCTCTACTGTCTACCAATACGACGCCTTGCAGTATCGCACATTTTTGACGAACTGTAATCGCGAGCATTGTTTCCTCTGTGAACTGGGCTTCGCTATGCGTATGCTCAGTGATGCACGTGGTGTCAACTGTCAAGCTAGCAATTTTTTGCAAGACTGTAGGGGCGCTCGCGCAAGGTACATAATTTCTTGATATAAATCAGCTTATCTCCGTGGTCCTGAAGGCTGATCTTGTGCACAGCGTACAATCAAATCTCTTTCATTGACTATGGGAAACCTGCACACAGCTATAGTGACACCATACAGGGGTTCCACAGGTTCTTGCTTGACCAGTTGAGTTCTGAGGGAAATAATTTCCCGCAGAATCCGCTTATTGTGCCGTCGGAAAACACGACTCCTTCGATGATCGCTGCGCCCATCACTCAGCTCCTTGGTTTAGATGCTAAGACTAATATCCATTGTAGCAGCTGTAAGGGCCGTAGGCAGAAGGAGGGTATGGCACACGTTACCGACCTGATCTTTCCGAAATCTGTGCGTGAAAGTCATTCGCCACGTCCTTGTGCTCATTTTTACGCTTGAAAACTTAGGGTCCTGCTGGCCAGCCATCCCCGACAGACTTTACGAGTGTCGTTCGCGAGTCGCTGTTTCGTGGGAGCGTATACAAAGCGACATGCCCACTCTGTAAAACAGTTCTCGACGAACGAAAGTCGCAAGTCCATCCCGAGTAAGGATCTCCCCCGATCCTGGCACTCAATACGTCAATATACGAGGCGGGGATTGCATCACATCGACTCTGGATCGATGGACGGCACCGGCAAGGGAGTTTTGTGCAGCCATTCATTGAGATCCGTGGACAAGTCGATGGTGTCGATGAGGCTGAGGTCGCGCAGTACGAGCTTCGTGTGAGTTCCTAAGCCGATAAGTTTTGCTTCCGCTCTTACAACATTCATCAGTCGATGATCGTTGAGGTCGTTCCGGAGGGCAAGAAGTATGGGCATCTCGTTTCTGTTGTAAAGAGTTGGTTTATACAACTATTTCTACTAAGAATATGCTAATTGACTGTCTCTCAGTCCCTGAGTCTGATAGGCGACACTTAAAGAGTCCATGGGTAATCTTCAATGACTTCGTCGTCACAAATGTTTCAGAACGAGATGCACTTGGATTTTCCCGGTATTTGGAAGGTATGCTTTGTGCAATGTATTCAAAACTTCATTGCAGACGATCTCATATTTTCGGTTCAGGTTCCGGCTATTCTGTATTACGAAAGGACGGATATACGCGACAGATTGAACTTCAACGAGCTTCCGCAAGAGCTTGACCTATCCATCTTACGTCGAGACATAAATATCGCAATGTTGGTGTTTTTTCAGATATAGCATATCTTTCTTAAGCGCCTCTTTCCCTTTTCAGGAACCGTGACAGCGCATCCATTAAGCATGAATTGCTAGGCGTGGATGAGCTTCCCCGACCAGGGACGATGGTCGCGATCGATGCGGAGTTCGTTTCAATGCAGCAGGTTTGTATAGACCATTGCTCCCCTTCTCCTTGATGGCTCATGTTCATCTAGGAAGAATCGGAATATCGCTCAGATGGAACGAAGAAAGTTCTGCGCCCTGCCCGCTTGGGTCTTGCACGCGTTTCTGTGCTTCGTGCGGCAGAGGGACCGAAGCTTGGTGTGCCGTTCATCGATGATCACATTCACACCAGCGAGGCAATCGTGGATTATCTCACCGAGTACTCTGGTATTAAATGTATGTCTCTTCCCGGCATCAGCGAGCATTTGAACTCACAACTTTCCAAGATGGTGACTTGGACCCTCATCTTTCGAGGCACACACTTGTCCCTTTGAAGATGGCGTACAAGAAGCTCCGGCTACTTGTAGACTTAGGGTGTGTCTTCATAGGTCATGGTCTCAAGAAAGATTTTCGAATCATCAGTCGGTTCAGGTCGTTTTCCTGCTTATTAGACTGCGCTGACTCTTCCACTAGACCTCTTTGTACCGGCAGATCGTGTGCTTGATACCGTAGACATTTATTTCATAGAATCACGACATCGACGGCTCTCGTTGCGCTTTCTCTCTTGGGTTGTCCTGGAACAGAATATCCAGTCGGGGGAGCATGACTCAATAGAGGACGCGCGCTGCGCGCTGCTCCTTTTCCGTGCATTCCAGGAATATGAGGAGAAAGGTATTTGGGATGAAAAACTAGAGGAGCTGTATAAGGAGGGAAAACAAAACGTGAGTGTACAGTGCAGCTTTAGATATTTACGCCCACTTAAACTTGTCGCTACCCAGAACTGGAAGCCGCCCCAATTAGCCCAGCCTCCGACTCCTGCTCCCATACAAAATGCCGGCGTTCCACCAATCGCTCAGGCCGCACAGCTGAACGCGATGCGCCATCAGTACGGCGTGTTCCCTAACAACATGATGTTCGGTGGTGACTTTCACAACGCGCAGTCCGGACAGGGCTCGCCGATACCGCGGCACATGCAGTCTAGCTTTGGTCCGAGCCCTATGGGCGGCGGAAACCCCTTTCAGCAAAATTGGCGCAGGTCGCATCGGTGAAGATGAGGCCTGCGTATCATCTTTTTATTTTGTTGCTGTCGATTTTGCTTTAAACATGGACTCCGTCTGTACTGGATGTGCAACATGTATCTTTAGTCTGTTAGCGTAGAATGTCGCGTATGTATTTCCAATCTCGACGAAGGATAAATAAGAGAGATACAGTGAAAGGACACAAGAAATAAATGAATATATGGCTACAGTTTGTTCAATTATTAGCGACCTTCTAAGTGAGGGGTGTCAAACATTGCTCCACAACGTTCAAAAGCGCGTTGTTCTCTAAGGCGGCTGCCACACGCTCCTTGTCATTGAGCTGTTTATTCACTGCGTAAGGTATGAGTGGTGCCCAAGAACAGTAACTATATGCATACGTACATGCACTTTCGCTTTGATGCGAACCAGGCTTTACGCGGATATCGACCTTGAATCGATGAGGAAGTGTGCGCATCAATCGTACTCGAATCGACAGTCCTGTACATTTCTTGAGCTCTGCATAGACGATGTGATAAAAATTGCACGTACCAATAAGTGTTGAGGCGCCGCAATGTGGAACAGTCGGCGTGAACTCGACCAGAACGTTATTCCCCTTAACCTCAACCTGAGGCGCAGACACAACCGCGAGCTGCTCCAAAGTCAAAGGATGCTCTGGATCTGATATCCCGCGGATATGGTCTGTCGTATTCCAGATATAAATAATTCTGCAACATCGCATGATAGGAAGGAACAGTGCGTACCAAATATCTCGTCAGAGTCGATCGCTTCCACTTCATCATTGTCGCCGTCCGTGGGTGCGTCTAGATCGTCTATCCATAATGACTGTGATGCAGACGAAGACTTTGAGGGCTTCGAGGTTGTAAAGACTGTCGGGTTCGCGTTGTAGACCTCGGCAGGCATGGTGGTCTTGTGCGAGGTGTGGTGACTAAGTCCAGCATAGATCGACTGCATTCTATAATTAGACACTAGCACGCGTGTGGCGATCTCAATCTCGGACTCAGACTTTCGTTCATTCCTCACCAGCGTAATCGCGCGACACTCCTAGCTTGTCGACGCAAATGGATGATCAAGAACTAGCAGCGATCAGAGCAGCACGGCTGCAGCAATTGCGTCAAAATTCCCCGTCTGGTCAAGCCTCGCCTTCGCCTCAAGGGCTGCCGACTGGCGGTGCCAGTGACCCCGACGCAGATGCGAAACGTGCGGACGAGGAACAGATGAGGAGAGATCTGTTAGCAACCGTGCTTGATTCCAAGGCTCGTGAGAGACGTGAGCTCGTCTCTTATCGTTTGTTTTACAATCTCAACTGACATCGAGGCTTTCAGTCGCACGTATAGCACTGGTCAGTCCGGCACGGTCCGCACAGATCGAGAGCATCTTGCTACGGATGGCACAAAGCGGACAACTACGGGGGCGTGTAGGAGAGGAACAGCTTATTAGTTTGTTGGAACAGGTGAGTAAATGCAATGCTGAGTGGCCGGCTCAGTCAGAAATGTACTCGTTTACGTATAGGCCGAGGATGCACAGTCAAAGGCCGGAGCAAAGAAGGGTGCTATAGTGGTAAGCTTTGTTAGCTATGTGTAAAGGAACTCTACTGAAATGTTACCGATGACTCTAAGTATCAGCGACGGAAAGAGTTGGATGACGAGAATGATGATTTCGATTTCGATCTGTAATCCTTTGCTTGGCTTCACGCTTATCCAAATATCTTTTTGTACAACAGTATAAACTAACTTCGCGTTTTTTTTGGAGTACCGTGGGACGGCAGTCCATTTCAATGAGCATAAATGAATGCTAGATATACAGGACAATCGTGACCAAACAAAATAAAAGACCAAATAAGGCGATTGCTTATGTAGCTTGAGCCGGCCCTAATTACCTCTGTGAAAGTGTGAAGGAGCGTGCTCGCGTCTCCGACTCTGTCCTTTCATTCAGTATCCTACGCACGTATTTCACTCGCTCATCGACCATGTCAATGTCCAAGCTGCATCCATCTCTGCCTGCCCCTGTAGTACACAACAGTTATATGGCACCGTCGCAGTCAAAGTCGCACGTGTTGGCCGGCGTTCAGGACGCGTACTGGAGCGACGAGGAGGCAGTAAGATTTCGCTCTACCTCAACTGTCGACATATTTTGACGGTGGCACTCCAACATTTCCAGGAAGATGAAGACTGCCCTCTGTGTCTCGAAGAGATGGATTTGTCTGACTTGAATTTCAAGCCGTGCCCGTGTGGTTACCAGGTCGGTTCTTTCGCATACAGCTTCGACAGCGGCGTCTAAAGCATAGTGCACTGTAGATTTGTCGTTTTTGCTGGCATCATATCAAGGAAAACCTTAACGGCCGTTGTCCTGCATGCCGTCGTGATTACTCAGACGATGCTGTTCAGTTCAAGCCAGTCAATAAGGAGGAGTACGTGTTCTATAACTCATGCCACTCCCTTTTTTGACTTATAATTGGTGCCATCTAGCCACAAGCGGCTCACTCAGCAGAAGAAACAGCGCGAACGTGAACGCAAGGATCTTGACGCCCTTGGAAGGCGACACCTTGTCAACGTCCGCGTCGTTCAGCGCAACGTAGTATATGTCATTGGCTTGGGGTCGCGCTTCGCAAAGGAGGAGGTAAGGCTGATGTGTACTCAGATTGATCTTGTATGAGTCTAATGTGAGGTTCCAGTTGATTCCGACTCTGCGCTCGAACGATTACTTTGGCCAATACGGGAAGATCACGAAAATCCTCCTTGTGAAGCGCACGCCGCCAGGTGGCCGATCACCAATCCTTGGCGTGTATATATCGTATTACCGACGTGAAGATGCTGCTCGTGCTATCCAGGCTGTTGATGGAACTCCATCTCCAAGTGGCGGCGGCGACGTCATGCGTGCGAGTTATGGGACCACTAAATACTGTATTGCGTTCCTTCGAGGTGTGTCGTGTACGAATCATGGCTGTATGGACCTTCACGAGTGGGGTGATGAGAAGGACTGCTTCACTAAAGAGGACCTGACTACATTGTGAGATATTATCAGCACTAGTTCATCGACTGATACTGATGCCTCTTAGGAAACATACGATGAAGGACACTGAGAATTGTCAAAGGTCTGGAGTAGTCATCAGAAAATCTGAAGAAGGCGGTGAGGTCTTTCTACCCGTACATTTTATCTGACTGCTGATTTTCTACTTTCTTTAAGCTGGCTTGCCACGGTCCGCTGGCTGGGGCATGAAACCGGCTCTTGGGGTGTCATCACTGGCTAACGCGAGTGGAACGTCTCCTGCTAGAAGTACTCGAAGAGGACACCGTTCTACTCGGTCAGGCGCAGGAGGGGAAAGCCGTACTCAACCAGCCTCTTCGGCTAAGCAAGCAGCGCAGCTAGAGCGCAAACAACCAGCAAAACCTCCGTCACAAGCTTCATCATCTCGGCCTTCTACGCCTGGGATCGCGGGCTTGCCGCCACGCCCTATTACACCTGCGCCTGCTATTCCTAACACTAGACAGGAGAAGCAAAGAAAGGATTCTCAGAATCTCTTGCCCCCGCGATCTCCCTCTTCGTCCGTTGCTGTGGAATCTGATGCAGGTTCTCTTGAGGCTGTATCTGCGTCGCCGTCCTTATCTGCTCTGAGTATAGCCATTCCGCCAACTGCTACCCCAGCAGCCCCTCCAGGTCTTCCTGCCGCTCCCCCTGGTTTGATGACTCCCCCGCCTGGCATTCCGGCTTCTGGGACGTCGCAGACATCATTGCCTCTAGTTCGTGAGGCATCAGCTTCATCTTATCAGATTTCCATTCAGGCTCGGGCATTACTTGACGATGTCATGAATCGCCGCGAAGCTCTGCCCCCCTCAGCGTCATTCAGTCCTTTCCCTGATCTTGATCGCACCTTACAGAATCTCAGTGGTGGAGATGGCGACTCAGGTAGCTTCAACTTCAACTTGGATCCGAAACTTGCTGTCGACGACGAACATTTTGATGCACCCCTTCCTGATTTGGAGGGCGATCATGTCTTATCGCCGGGTGGCCGTTTTGATCCATTTTCCAGTGGGCGACTCGCCAACAACGTGTCACCCTTCGGCCCGCCTCCTGGGCTCTCATACGGTATTTCTCCGTCCAGGGCTCTTTTCGAGGGCTTTAAGGCGCCTGGAATGGAAAGGACGTCGTCGTCCTCATCAGGATACACCGGGTCGTTCAATCCATTTGGGGAGACGCCGGAGACGGCTTCGCATTCTCTCGCTCAGAGACCTTCACCCGTTCCGGATGACGATATTTCTCGTCGCGTGTCACGATTTGGGTTTGCGCGCGAGAGACAAGGTTCGACTGGATTCTTAAATTCTGGGACCTCTTCTCCACTTTTAAGTGCGAACACTTCCCTGTCGTCCCTCTCGGTGGCCGAGAATGCGAACCCACCATCAGCAGCAAGCTCACAGGCACCCTGGCCCTTCCAGAGACAACACGATTTTCCGCCGCCTCCGGGACTCGGTATGCCTGCGCGCACAGGGACGCCGGGCTCAGCTCGTGGTTCTCCACTTGTGCCCTACGCCCATGCTCAGACACTGCCTCCCTCAATGCAGCCTTCGTACGCGCCTCAGACGTCACGATTTCAGCCATTTGACATGGGCTCGAGTGAGGCTTCGTTAAAGGACATGCTGGGAATTGGCCGAGATCGCGTCCATGCCGCACGCATGAGTGGCTCTTCTGGTATGTGCTTTCTATGTCATAATGCTTGATCGGGCGCAGATTCTGACGAGTGTCTCTTCTCCCTATCAGACAGTCATCAGCATGCTATGATGACATCATCTGGGACACCATTCCAGGATCCTGCTATCATGTCCTCGGTTCCCTACATGTCATCTTCTGGGAATGACGGTGGCTTTCACTTTTCACCGTCAGCAGAGAGCGGGTATCCGTCTCATCTTTCTCTAAGTAAACAGCCTGGGTTTTCTTTCCAACAAACTCAGCATTTTGCTGCTCAGCAAGGCTCGTTAATTCAGGGACAACTTCCCTCCCCCATGGTACTAGGCAACGGGCCCATAAATCCATCATTGATGGCTCAAGGTCAAATCCATAACCAGGGACCTTTGGGTAAGTCTTTACGAATTAATATGTGTAGTTCTTTCTCCACGAGCCATGCTTCCGCAGCGCGAAGACTATTATGGTCGTGAAAATATACCGGATGCTGCTGCACTCGTCGCTGCGATGGATGGTTTTTGCGGGTTGCTTGGCACTTGCTATTGAGCAAGATATCGGCTCTTACGCTTTCCTTTTTTTCTTGAATTTTACATGTAAGGCTAGTCCTGAGCTAATATTTTTTCGTCCTTTCTTGGGACAGCCCATGCCTCACCACCTTCTGTGCCTGTTCCCTTGCCAGCTGAGGCTGAAGCTGTGCCAGAGGCATCTCCTGAAACGTCTCCAATGCTCTCGGCTGCTGATTTCCCAGCTCTACCCACGGCTAGCGCAAGCTCAGATACCCATTCGCAACCACGCGCGTCTCAGTCTGCACAACAGACTCGTGACTCTTCTCCGGTCAAGGACGAGAAAGTACAGGCTAAGCTGGATCGAAAGGCTGCAAAGAAGGCCGCAGCGGCGGAAAGAGCGGCTGAACGTGAGCGTATAGTAAAAGAGAGGGCCGCCGAAAGAGAACGCGTCTCAAAGGAAAAGGCCGAAGAAAAGGAGCGACTTGCAAAACAGAAGGCTGAGAAAGAACGTATGGCGAAAGATAAAGCAGAACGCGAGGCCGAGAAAGAGCGAATGGAGAAGGAACGTATGGCGACAGTGCGAAAAGTCGAAGCGGACAAAGTGGCGGAGAAAACAGCGAGAAACAAAGCTCAGGCGAACGCCAAGCAAAGTCAGAGAAGTAGCGTTGCAGCAAAGGCGGAGGTTTCTCAACCCGTCGCCAGAGGCCAGTCTAGTGGTGCTGCTTCCGCAACTGAGACTGTATCGCCAATGCCCATTTTGTCAAAGATGCCAAGGAAAAATAAGCCAACGACGAAGGCGATTAGGATCCCGAAAGAAGACGATATGCCTCATGATACTCAGTCGAGTGCTCCTTCTGCTGTGACCGCACACTCCGAGACGCCCCAGCTTCCTACGCCGAGGTTATCTAACGTTTCCGAAGTCGTACGTTCGTCCTCGGAGACAGACGTTACTAGTACTAGCGCACCCCAGGAGCCTTCTGATGGTATTCCGGCCACGAGACCCAAGTCAGTGGCAGAGCTGCTCGAAGAAATCGATGTCGAGAAGGGTCAGTATTACCTAGACAACCACCCTTTCTTCGACATGGCGAAGATCAATCCCGCTGCAAAGATGTCGCTGGATTGCAGCACCATGACTCGTGCGCTCTCTGCTTTCCCGCCCAGTGGGGGGTCTTTTTGCGGACAACTCGTCGCGCCTCAACGATAAGACCATCGCATCATTCCAGCAGCTCTTGGAGACCTTGACGCAGACAATGTCGGACTTGGTGCAGCTTCTTCCGCAAACGACGTGGGGTTCAATATTCGATGTCCTCAGTCAGGATCTGAAGAACTTGAAGCACGAGTACTCGCTGCACAGCTCAACGTCGTTTGACGGTCTCGTTCATGATGACCTACCTGAGGACGCAGAGGATGATGAGGACTTTGACGCAGATGTGCTTGCTGAACCGTCTACGCCGACGGTAGATAAGCGTGCGAAGTGGATGGAGATTCAGCTCGCGAAGCTCGAGGAGTTGCATCGAGACGTGAATCTAGCTGCCGTGCGCGCGATTCTTGCATCGAACGACAGTGGATGGGATGCCCGAGGATTCTTGCCGCACGTGGGCAATACACTGACACGCTTTGACCATCTGGGGTTGGTGGATGAAGAGGGTCACAAGCGTCCGATGACAATTGACGAGCTGGAGAAGAAGCTGGTAGTTGCAAAGGAGGCGGCGGTGTTTGCGGAGGCGGAGTTGCGAGAAGCGATGCAGGCGATGCTGGTGAACAAGCCGTGAGCTGAATGGGACAACCTTGGGGCGTTTAGTTAAACTTTGAGGCTTGCAGAAATAAAGTATACTGTTTTGTCAGAAAAGGAGTTGATTTAAGTTTAGGCTTGAACCTAACGAAGGCTGACACCAATGCGGGCTGGCGCGTGTCTCGTTCTAGACTGCCATCTCAGACGTGGCTGGCAAGCTTTAGCAATTATTTAAATCCAGACGTATAGTCAGCTTCAATCTCCAGCCCTCCTCTCTCCATCACTACGCTTGCAAGCCAGGAAAATGCTCGCGTCCACAAAATCATTCACAATGCGTCATTCTGGCGCGCTCCTCATCTTCGCTTTTGCTGGTATCCTTCTGCTCAATGGGCTGAAGGTGAAGAGGTCTTCTTTGCTCTCCCAAGCTCCTGGCCATGATCATACATCAACTGCATCTGAGCTATCTGCGGTTGAACCTACAACTGGGAATGATTCGGACGCAACACAAGAACTAGAAATTCAGATTAAAGGGTACTGGAAGGAGGTCCGTGCATCGCTGGGGCTACCGCCATTACCAGACACCATCGTCGTCCCCCTTGCCTTGAATCTCAGTAGCGGTGATTTGACTGAAGCTCTCGGAAGCGTTTTGGCTGAGGATAAACGGCATTTACGTCGCGTGGGCCGGCTCAACCCTTCATTGCGCCGGAGGCGGCTGCTCTTCGCCCCTCCGAGCACGTTCCCGCATTCTCGAGAGCACAGGGTACAAGGAGAAGCGCATCAAGTAGAGGGGAGTGCGCGTCTCGGAGTTGGGTCGGAGCCGCTCGTGGACGTGGGGAGTTTGCGGGATTACGGCTTCGTAGACTCTAAACCCACTGGCTCAGACTCAGATGGGCCGTGTGATACTAGTATTGGCTTGAGTTCCGTCTCCAGCCCGGACGCGTATCCAGACCTCTTCATCGCGTCTGACATACATGATGCACCACGGACACCCGTCGGCGCACTCGCAGCATCCTTCCGCGCGATCGCGGTACGAGAGCTCAAGGCGAAGTCCGGGCGTTACGGGGACGCACATCTCAGACGCGGAACAAGCATCCTCCGATAAGCAGACTTTGTACGTTGAAAGAAGGAGGGAAAGAAATGGAAGCCTACTAGAAGAATTGTTTAGACGTGTATTATCATCTTCCCCTGTATCAAAAGTTGTATTAGTAGAAAGCGGCCATGTATCTATATTATTAGACTTGTATTCATATGAAGAACTTTGCCGGTGAGAACGATGTGCCACTGAACACAGCGCCAGCACCACTACCGAATAGAAGTGGTGGACTGTGCAATTGCATTGTAATTCTTCGTATCATGGGGAGCACAACGATTATAGTAAGTTATTGCTAGGTGATTACGCGCTGTGAACAGAGTATCAGCTCAGCCGCACAGAGATGTACCTGGGCAGACGTACTAAACCCATATTCATACAGATGCCATACGTTAGTTGGGTCTCTTTACTAGGACCTCTTAGGAGGATGCGTCTCCAGCGCTCGCGTCCATTTTCGCCTTCTTCCATTCGACGAAATCGTCAAGTAGGGTGGGCCATGCCTACGAAAAATGATTTATATAATCTATCATATGCTCTGTGGCAACAACTCACGCCTTCGCTGTCATAGCCTTCAAGTGAGGGCTTCACAGTACGGCAGAATTCGTCCACCTGTGTCAACTAGATTAGTCACGGAATTTGTACGAGTCCAGGAATTCATACCATGGACCATAAGTCTTTATTTACGCCCCTGTACGTCCCTTTCTCCTGCAGCACGCATCAGTTTGACATAGTACATGTACGAGTTTATTGCTTACGTTGATGAATTCTATAATTTCCGACACGATGGGGTAGGACGGTGCCAGTATTACTGACCAGAACGCGCAAGCATACTTTTCGCACTGTCAGAGACAAAGTTAACCTTAGGAGCGAATGGTGTTCTCACCTCCATGTCTATGTTACGGGATCCTCTATATGAAATATGGCATGAGCACCGGCGGTCTTCAGTAGATAATTTCCATGGAACAGGTACACGCACTCTCTTTTGACGAGTGCGAAGCAGAAGCCGTAGAACGTCAAAAATGCAACATCGACATTTGCAGCGTAGCCCCAATAGCGGTCCTTCTTGTATTTATCGATGGCAGGTGGCGCCGACTTCGACTTGATCCCTTTCGAAATAGACTGCGTCACTGGCTTTGCTGGCGGGGGCTTGCGCAGTATAATCAGATCCTCTAAATCGACGAGAGAAGTGACGAGCGAGTCCAAGCTCCTTATTCTAGGTGATGTGAATGAATTAGCAGACATCTCGATGAGGAAAAGAGCAAACTCGTACTGTAACTCGTCCAAACCCTTCGTCCACTCATCGCGTGAGAAAGTTCCGAGTTCCTTGGCATCGAGTTGCCATGCGAGCAGCAAGGGGAGCGCGCCATCCATTGAAATATTGGCGTCCCCGCAAAGCCGCTCGAGTCCCTCGGCGCCCATAGTCTGAGGATCGTCTGCTTCAGCATACGCGTCAAACAGCTCGCCGGGGCTTGTCACGGACGCCACGGGTGATGCTGCGGCCCCTTTTGACTTCGCAGCCGCTTTACTCTTGCCGGACCCTGCACCGCCATCTGCGCCGTCATCGTCACTGCGGGTCGTTTTGTCAGAAATACACCATGAGCAGAAAGGCATACGAAAGCACGACTGAACGCGTGGCGAGGAAAGAAGCACAACGCGAAAAGCGAGCAGGGTCGGTCGTCCTGCCGCCCAGTAGGACGCGACAATGGGAGTATACAAGAAGCAAGCAAGCCAAGCGTGAGTCTAATGGTAACCCCACGTGGTTGACACGTGGTCTTAATATAGAAACGGAAGCGTTTCGGGAGTCCCGGAGGTTTTGCTTCTAACAAAAACTCACTCTTTCGCACTTGTGGCAGCGGTCTTTGTCTTTTTAGCCCGCTTCGTCGTCTTCTTTTCCTGTCGTGATGTCTTAGAGGAAGCATTGAAAGAAACCACGCATACGACGCTCACTAGAAGTAAGTCACTATCAAACTCGGTTAGCAAGATTTCGATAAACTGAACGAGTCCGAAAGAAACGCACGACAACACCCGTTATTCAGTTCCTTAAAGTTCTGACCCTATGAAGATCGGGCTCAGAAGGTATTAAGTTTTAGGCTTTCGCGAAAAAGCACACTTCTTGACCATCCGATCTGCAACGAGGTGAGCGAAAATCAAGGCCGTTATTGAATGAGCTCACACGGCCTTTCTCTTCTTCGTAGATGCACCTGAAGGCTGTACAACATTCAGGGCTTGTTCCATGTACGTGCTTTATAAACGCACCTTTTCTCTGTAGGGAACGACATCAGAAATAAATTCAAAGGACGTAAAGACCTTACCCACGATTGATAAAGTCGATCCAGAGACGCATTTTTGCGTCGGAAGTCCAGTAAAGAAACCAAGGTGATAGGAAATGCTGACCTACTATCGTTGACGCGTCTTTTTGACGCGCCGAACTGCGTGTTCCTCGTGTAGCACTCGCAGAGGCAATGTCTTTGGCTTCCTGAGCTGCTTTCTTTCCCTGAATCCGGAGACTGCAATAAGCATCCAGATGAACAAAAATACGACTCAGAAAAGTTACTTTCGGCGGCATGGTACGAAAACTCGTGGTGGTGAGCGTGAAAAGCTAAGGAGCAATGGCTTGACGCCGTGTGGCCGTCGTGACAATTTCTCGCGAGATGCGCCACAAGTCACAGTTTTGTCACAAACACGTGCCTTTATACGCTCCGTACTCTTCCGAGTTGGCTTTCTCAGAATCTCAGTTTCTGCCCTTCAGTTATCGTTGAGTATTTTCGCAAGAGCCAATATTTCGCATTTAAACAGCTAATTACACATTCCTCGTGGGTTTGGTTCGGCTCCGCGCTCCTGCCGTGTTTCGCTGCAACTGGTCTATGTATATTCGCCACAGCAACCTGAAACTGAACCTATTACTAGTATATACCCTGCGCCGACCGTACATAAGACCTCGTACACAACGGGGACACTACTCCTTTGGCTGGCCTCCATCTCAGCTTGTGAATGGAGTCTCTCGTCCCCGGCCAACGATCCTTTTTAGTCGACGATCTTGTACCCATCATCGTGAACCACTTCGCTCTTGACTCTGGCTCCAAAGACGTGGCATCTCTAGCTCTTGTCTCCTCTACCTGGCTCAACCCCGTCCGCCGTACTTTATACGCTTCACCCAAACTACGCTCCTACCACTCATGCTACCTACTATCACGTACTCTCACCGATAGCCCACAGCTCGGAAACCGTGTCCGTGCTCTGCGCTTGCATCCTGTCTCTCGCGTTTGCGCATCAGACGAGAAATGTGATTGCCACAACATCAATGCTATCGCCCTAAGTCTCGCGCCACTCTTCCGGCTTAGAAATCTCTCGGAGGTCTCGCTGGGCGGTGATTGTGCGATTCACGCGGAATCATACTTGCGGAGCTTCGCTAACCCGCAAGCCGTTCGCAAGCTGCGCGTCGAGGGTATGGAGTGGTACTGGTCGTTTGAAGTCAATGAAACTATAGACGCATCGCTGCGCTGGACTGAAGGACTGGCTTCTCGATTTACAAATCTGAAGAACTTGGAACTTGTGAACCTGGACCTGCGTATCTGCGAGCTGCAAGCATTCAAACCACGCCCGCCACATCTCGAAACCCTCTATATGGACAGAGTACAAATAACAAGCGGAAACCTCTCAGACCTAGCGCACAATGCATGGAAGAATATGAGAGAACTGACGCTTATCATCCTCGCATACAACCCCGAATACAACGTTCGGACTATCCTGACTCAGGCTTCTCAGAGTTTACTGGCTTTCAAGTACTTTATAAAAGAAGACGAGCGACAGGACGACCTTCGCACGGTCATCGGTGCAGACGCTCTCGCCTCCTGCACTTCTCTTCGAGACCTCCAGCTTTCCGTTCCGTTCGGAACTTCGACACTTCAGACCTTGGGTCATCGGCTTGATCGGCTGGAATTGCTCAAGGTGTACGGCAACTACGAAATCGACGTTGAGGAATGGGCCACGCAAATATCAAATGGCATTTTCCCGAGCTTGCGCGAGATCCACCTGCCAATTGGACATGAGCTGCGTCGCCTAGCGGACTGGCAATGGCCTGCGCTGCGAGTGGGGACGGTCCGAAGGGCATGTGCGACGCGTAGTATTTCTTTAACTTACGCGTATCTATCGGGATAATTTTAGTTGAACATGTTTCGTTGCTTTGAAGTGCTATCGCCTTTTTTCTAATACACTCTTTTGAAAGGTGTGATTTCTGGATTTGGAATCGCCTGCGAAGAGCACGTGTGACAGACTTTATAATTTGCACTACTCTGCACGAACTGCACTACTAGGGACAAAAGGAAGAAAAAGGGAAAAAAAAACGAGAGAGGAAATAAAAAGAAAGAAGGAAAAAGGGTCGTAGTTACTGAATGCGGGAAGGCGTTAAAGACGAAAAAAAAGGCCGTTATTGGAATGGGTTTGTTAATTATAAAAGTTTGGGTGGGAGGTCTGAATAATAGGGCATGGCTTCGGGAGGCCGACGGAAGGAGAAGAACGCAAATTGAATAAGGAGCATGAAGTTGCACGGGGCGAACCAGTTCGCGAATGAAAAGGGAAGGACGGGTTTATGGTAAAACTGGCGACGAAGTTGCAAAAAGAAAGGGCAAATGTTAAGGATGTGATGGACGTCATGCTGTACGCAGAGAGGGTCCGGGCACCAGGGTGGTAGATTTCGTTCATGCATATTATGGGTATTGAGGAGGATCCCGACCGCCCTCGACTGGAGGTGGCGGGGGAAGCGCTTCTCAGGCTGAAGCTTCAGAAAGGGCCGTAATTGGTGCCTTGGGTAAAGGATAAAGGGTGCAGTGGCTGCACTGCGATGGTGTCTGAGGTTTAGGACACGGTTCTGCCATTTGGATAACAGGTCAGCAGAAAATCGCGCGTGTAAATTGGGTAGAGTGACCGGCGCGAGCACTTTGCATGGTGACTGTGAAGCTTGTGTTGCGAGATGATCTGCTCGTGAGTTGCCTGGAAGACCCATATGGGATGGCAACCATTGCACCGTAATGGTAGACGCGGGGTGGTGCAGGGCCAAGAAGATACCGCAGAAACGGCGAAATGCGGTGATAAAAGCGGCGTGGAGTGGGTCCGCTGAGAAGATAAGGCAAACGCAATTGGCGGAGTCTGAGACAACGCGCAAGTAACAGGGATGGGTGCAGTGCGTGAATAGAGTAGTGAATCGCGAGATGCCGGCAAGAAGGGCCTGCTGTTCCTCGTAAAGAATGTTACTCTGGGTATGTGCGCTCGAAGAGAAGGACGCGAGTTCGCGTCGGTTATGCATGATAGAAAATCCGTGACCACCAGTGGGGACGCCCTCGCGCTGGATGAGCGAGCCATCTGTGAATAAAAAATATTGAAAAGGGGGAGGGTGATTAAAAAGTTGAAGGAAAGAACGCCTTGCAGAAAGACTGTCTTTTCGAGAAGTAAGGGGAACTAGAGTAAGGCGTGAATGGATAGGTGGGATAATAGGGTAAAGATTGCTAGTTGGAATGAAAATATCAGCAAGGAGCAGGTTGCGGATTTCTGCCGAAGGAGGAAGAGAAGGACGAGAAGATGATACATAAGAGGTGATGAATCGCTTGGACTGGTATTGAATAAAAAGGTCAATTGGTGGAATTGAAAGTAAGGAGCCAGCTGCGTCTTTGTTGACACTGCGGGAAAGAATGAGGGATAGGGCGCGATGCTGCACCGGTTCGAGAATGGTACGAATGGCGGGAGAATTGGGAAAGAGTTGTGCGCCATAAACAGCGACAGAACAAATGAGATTGAAATAGAGAAGGCGGGCGTACTCAAGGTAGGCGCCGTGAGAGGAACGAAATAGAAAGGAGCGTTGGTGGAGTGTAGAAAGAGCTTTATTGGCTCGTGCTTGAAAGTGTAAATTAGGGAGCAAGTGATGGTGTAAAATAATGCCCAACCATGTAATATGGGATTGAGGGCGAATAGTTAAGGAAGGGGATAAAATAAGCGATGGTTGGTGTTCCGGTTGTTGTGGGAATTGTTTGGAATAATCACGGTTGGAAGGAGTGAAATGGATAAGTTCGATAGACTCTGGGTCAATGGAAAGGCCCAGTTGCGAAAATTGTAAGGAAAGGAAGTGGAATTGGTTGCGTAAACGGATGAGGTTGGTGCGCACGCTCAGAGAGCGCGCGGCCAAAAGGTGATCGTCCATGTAAGCAATAAGAGGACGGTCATGGGGGAATTGTTTGTAATAATTTTCAATGGCAGGGGCAGCCGCGAAAATAGAAATGAGAGGGGAAAGAGGGGACCCTTGGGGGACGCCCCGATTGGGTTTGATAAAAGTCTCTGAAAAGAACTGATTGAAATGAAGGGAAATGGGTTGGTCGCGCATCCAATGAGAGACGCAATTGATGAGATTGGGATGAATGTTGGACCGGGTCAACCGGTCGATAAGGAGTGGATGGGAAATGTTGTCAAAAAAACCTTGAATGTCAATTGTGTTAGAACTCGAGCCTTCGCCTTTTCCTTTATTTTCCCTTTACCATTTCTTTTCTTTTAACCGCGCCTTTTTCATTATAATTAATCATCTTTCCAATCATTTCCCACACTCCTTTCACGCGACTTTCATTCGTTCCATTCCTAATTACATAAACTATACAGTACTTAGATAATCCGGTCTCACAATCGGCGCGAACAAAAGGTTTGAGGAACTCGCATGAACACTTGTTCTGCTTTTCCTCTTACCTCCGCGACGACCTAGGTGAGACCGCGTCCCCTCCTGTAGTAGTGTATATTGTATTAATCCTCTTACCTCCGCGACGACCTAGCCTGAGTACAGCGTGTCCCGAGTCCCCGCTCGAGTATAGCACGACCCAGACGACAGTCAGCCGAGGCCTGCCCAGTTCGAGTCGTCTCCCGGACTCCCGCCTAACATAAAAGCAGAACCTCACCCAGGCTCATCCCCAGCGTACGTCGTCGCTGTCGACTCGCCTTCACTCAGTCTAGAGGAGCGCTCCCCTCGACGGACTTGACGTGTAAACCCCCTAAACGACAACCCTCAACCCTGCCCGGACGTTTTCGGACGTTCGTGTATTAAGTAATTATATCAACCGACATTTCCCGACCCTGGCTTTACGAGTTAGCCTCTGGTGGAGCACGCACCTAACGTGGACGTGGGTAACAAGACGAGTTCAATCCTCGACGACAATCTCGTTTGTAATCTCGCTCGGATCCTACCGCCTCGTCATCAACTTCGCTGACGAACCCGCTCAACGTTGGCGTAACCCCGGATCGAACGCGCAACCGATCCCTGTTCCTCCGCCGACGTCAAGATAGATCTCACCGACGAACAGCAACGGGCCCTTCCTGCTTCAGCCCGTTGGGATCCAGACCGACCAGGCTACGTCGCGACCAATAATAGCGGCGTTACTCACGACATCTGGTGGAGTGAAATCCGGCGCAGCTGGTATTCATCAGACGAACGAGGGAGGAGAGCAAGGTGGCCCCCAGCCGCTCTGTCGTCACCTGCACCGTCAACGTCTACGGTCAACCTACCACCGACCCCGGGTCCTTACCGCGAAACCAACAGAGACCCCTCACCGCCGACTCCTCCAGAACCTTCGACACCCGCACCCGAACCCGCGATGTCAACAGAAGGTTTTAACCAACAGCAAATGGCACAGATCGCGGCCATCGTTGCAAGTGCCTTCACCCATCAGGCGAACAACGCCCCAGCACCGGTCGCGGCCGCTAACCCCCCGACCCCCAACATAGACGTCGCCTGACCACGTGAATTCACTGGTGGCGACGACTACCTCGACTTCAGACGAGAAGTCCTTCTTTTTGTATCCGCGAACCCGAGCCGATACCCTACGTCGGAGAGTAAGATTTATGTAGCTCTCTCTTACCTGAAGGGTGGTAATGCGGCGACGTGGGCACAGAACTACGTCGAGGAGTCGACAACGTCGGGAATCGTCACATTCACCGACAGCTGGGAGAGATTTCAGGAACGACTCGACGCCTCGTTCGACGACCCAAATCGCAAGGAGGCGGCGCTGAAGGAATTCCGGGAGAAGGTTCAGAAGGACCTCACCGCAGACAAGTTCTTCCAACAGCTCGACGTCATCATCAAACGTGCGGAACTGAAGGACGACGGCATCATCTGTGATCGTCTCAAACGCGCCATGAACATCGAAGTAGTGCGTGGAGTCCTGAGATCAACGCCGGTTCCGACGAAGTACGAGGACTGGAAGAACAAGGCCATCGAGATCGATCGAGGCGAACAACAGATCCGCGCAATCCAACGAGGTCGCCCGTTCATACCTCAGCCTCGCCCGCAACAACAACAAGGACCCCCGGCTCGCCATCAGGTAGCGGCCCCTCACGTCGACAGACGCGACGCGACCGGCGTCACCTTTGGAGGCGCTGGTCAACCGATGGACGTCTCAATGAACGAGGCGCAACGACGACGCGCGTGCTGGATCTGCGGCGGGCTGGGCCATTTCAAGGACAAGTGCCCGCAGGGGAAGCCAATCATCCAGCGTATGCTGGAACTAATGGCACCAGGCGAACGCCGCATCCTCGCGGACGAGCTCGGCGCGATGAAGGAATCGGCCTTCGAGGAAGTCGTAGACACTCGGAGGTCGACGGTGGAGGACTATGTGGAGGAAGAAGAGAATGACGAAGAGGTCGTCGACTCGCAGGGTTTTGCGAGTGGTCAGGCGTAGCCATCGGGGCGACTGACCAAGAAGAACAAGAGACTTCGAATCCGGATCCGCTAAAATATAACCAACCGTTTGTACAATACGTAGATGCGAACAACGTCGATGGTTTTCCCGATTACGAAGTCTCTACCGGTGTGAAAGAAAGGGAGGAATATGAACAGCTGTTCATGAGAGGAACTGGCGGACGCCAGCTGGACCTTCTCCTGAACGTCGGACACAGAATGGAAGGTGAAGTGAGGGAGGTGGACGCACACGCACTCGTAGATTCGGGATGTACAGGATCGTGCATTGACGTAAGGTTCGTCGAACAGTACGGACTGGAGACGAAGCGTTATATTCGACCCCTTGCGGTGCTCAATGCCGACGGCACACACAACGAAGCCGGATTGATCGAGGAGTACGTCGACGTCGAACTTACGATCGGTCAACATAAAGAACAGATCGTCCTGGCGGTGACCTCATTGGCATCGTCCAACATCTTTCTAGGGTATGACTGGCTTCGTAAACACAACCCGGAAGTCGACTGGAAAACGGGAACACTCGACTTTACGCGTTGCCCGAGTGAATGTGTGGTGGAGAGGAATGTGGAGGAAGGCATGCAGAAGGTGTGGAGAGCAGTGGAAGAGACGAAGGGGGTGAGAGAGATGCGAATGGACAAGACGTCCTGGCCCGCATACCTCAACGACTACGCCGATGTTTTTAGCGAAAAAGGTTTTGAAAAGCTACCGGAACATCGCCCCTGGGACCACGTCATCGACTTGAAGCCCGACTTCAAACCAAGTGACTGTAAGATCTACCCGCTCACGCCAACTGAGCAGCAGTCGCTCAAGGACTTCCTCGATGAAAATCTAAAGTCAGGTCGCATCCGACGGTCGATATCGCCCATGGCGTCGCCTTTCTTCTTCATAAAGAAGGCCGACAAATCGCTACGCCCGATCCAGGATTACCGCAAACTCAACGACGGCACGATCAAGAATAAGTACCCCCTCCCTCTCATCGACGAACTTGTTGATAAGGTCAAGAAGGCGAAGTACATTACTAAGCTTGACCTTCGCTGGGGGTACTACAACGTCCGGATCCGCGAAGGCGACGAGTGGAAGGCGGCATTTCGCACGAACATGGGCCTCTTCGAGCCAACAGTCATGTTTTTCGGTCTTTGTAATGCGCCGGCGACGTTCCAAGCGTTCGTCAACCACATCTTCAAAGAACTGATCTACGCAAACCTGATCATCGTATACCTCGACGACATACTGATCCTCTCAGAAACCATTGAGGAGCACATCGACACGTCGAGGCGTGTACTTCAGATCCTCCGGGAAAACGGCCTGTACTTGAAACCGGAAAAGTGCGAATTCGATGCCAAGGTCGTTAAGTATCTCGGTCACATCATCGGCAACGGCGAGATCAAGGCAGACCCGGCAAAGACGGAAGCGATTGCGAACTGGCCAGTCCCACGAAACCTCAAGGAGCTACAACAGTTCCTCGGCATGGGTAATTGGCTACGACGATTCATCAAGGACTACAGCAAAGTGGTCCATCCGCTGACGTCGCTGACGGGCAAGAAGGACTGGGTATGGGAGACCGAACAGCAGGAGGCGTTCGAGGAGCTGAGACGACGTCTCTGCTCACCTCCAGTCCTGGCCATCGCCAACGACGAGGGCCCTTTCCGCGTTGAGGCGGACTCGTCGAACTTCGCACTAGGAGGCGTGCTATTGCAGAAACAGGAAGGCAAGTGGAGGGTAGTCGCCTATAGGTCAGAAGCGCTCCTACCGGCCGAACGAAACTACGAGATCTACGACAAGGAAATGCTCGCAATCATCTCGGCACTCAAGGAATGGCGTCAATACCTCCTGGGCGCTCGCCACAAGATCGAGATCTGGTCCGACCATGCCAACCTCACCTACTTCAGGTCGGCACAGAAACTGAGCTATCGACAAGCTCGCTGGCGGACAGAACTCGAGGAATTCGACTTCCACCTCGAGCACAAGTCGGGGAAGACGATGGGCAAGGCGGACCTACTGTCACGCAAAGCAGGCTACGATGAGGGAAAGGATGACAACGATGACGTCGTGTTCATCAAGGACAAGTGGCTGAACCGTGGAGTGGTGAGGACGTCGCGTGAGGAAGTGTTGGAACGAGTGGGTGACGCGCAGAGGGCGCAGGACGAGTCGGAAAGACCAACGGGAATGACGAAGGCCGATGGGCTGTGGCGGATGAAAGGCAAGGTGTATGTGCCGTCGACGATGAAGGAAGCGGTTTTACGGGAATGCCACGACTCGACCCTGGCAGGACATCCCGGATCGTCAAAGACGGTCGAACTGGTACGTCGAGACTTCTGGTGGGCGTCGATGTTCTCCGACGTTCGAGCATACGTCCGAGGATGCGACCGTTGCCAGCGGACGAAGGCTCTGAGAACATCGAGATCAAGGCCACTTCACCCGAACACGATCCCGGAAGGCCCATGGGAAATCGTCACGGTCGACCTCATCGGAGAACTCCCAGACTCCAAGGGGCACAACGCAATCTGTGTCTTCGTCGACAGGTTCTCGAAACAAATGCACGCGATCCCGACGACGACAAGGCTGTCAGCAGAAGGCATGGCCCAGCTGTACCGAGACCAAGTCTTCCGCCTTCACGGCTTGCCGAAGAAGATCATCCATGACCGAGGCACACAGTTTGACGCATCAATGATGAAGGAGCTGTACAAACTCCTACACATCGAAGGCAACCCGTCGACGGCGTACCACCCACAGACAGATGGTCAGACAGAACGTGTTAACCAAGAGCTCGAACAGTATCTTAGGCTCTTCGTGAACCATCGCCAATCGGACTGGAAGGACTGGCTCCCCCTCGCAGAGTTTGCGTACAATAACCGCGAACATTCGGCGACGAGGATGTCCCCTTTCTACGCGAACACAGGACGTCACCCCTTGAGCTTTGACACGACACGAACCTCGTCTACCAACATGTCGGCAGAAGAATTCGCGAAGCACATAAAAGAGACTCATCGTGTCGCGAAGGACAACCTGGTCAAAGCGGCAGACGACATGAAACGCTACCATGACCGAACGGCAGGAGCTTCGGTGTAGCGCTCGATTCGCGCTTAGGCGTCAGCCGTCCCAGCATACCACCCGCTTTATTTATTATTATATACAGATACAAACCCCATAAACACAGTCAAGCACTTCGTTTCATCACTGTCTATCTTACACTTCGCATTTCACACGCTCGAATGGTCACACTCGGCCATTCGAGCGTCAATATACCTTCGAATCTTTCATATGATCCATTAGTAACCTCATACATACGTTCAAATACTTTCATACACCCATTCGAACACTCATACCACGTCCTATTCACACTCGAACGCTTCATTTCCTGTATATTCATTCCGTATCCCACTATATGCGTGCTCGAGCACTCTTTCCACTTCGTATCCACTCGTTCGAACGCTT
>NBAY01000171.1:0-26497 GCA_002794775.1 Porodaedalea pini | reverse complement strand
AACCTCCTTCTTTCTCACACTGTTGCGCGCTCAGACACGACCGTCCCGGGCTACCAGGCTGCGTCATTCGACCGACGCAATCCAAATTTGGTACATAACCGGTTCTTCCTCGTCTTCAAGGGCACTGCTGTTCCCTCCAATCGCACGGCATCTAGCATGGCTAGAGGAGAAGTCGACTCTCCTCTGACCGCTGCAGTCTGATTTTGCTCTCGCTCGCGACTCGGTTCGTCTATGACGATTCTCTATAATATGATATCGACTTGATCTACAATGTACTGTTTGTGAGTGGTAGAACGTGATTGACAACCATAGAATGATGGAGAACTCCGGGACTGCGATGATGAAATTGTCTGTCGTCGGATACGATACAAGCTCGCTCACCGACTGCGCTGAGTTTATCACCGAGGCAAAACCGGCTACGAAGCAGCAAGCAACGTAAACGATCCTTCATGTCTTCTCCTTTCTTCTAGTCTCCCGCTGGCGCTAACCACAATTAAGTCCAGCAGCCTTATCCGTCGCCTTTCCCTGTGTTCCGCACTGACTGTGAGTAGCCGAATTTTGGAATCTTTTCGGACTCCCGTTGATTGTATACTGTTCGTCCATTGGCAGCTAGCCAAGCCACCAGATCGCCGAGTAAACTGACGGTGACCTCAATCTTGCCCACTGCGCGTCTTAAATACTCATCTATCCCAGAAACATCGGCGCCTCCGCCATTCCTTGTGAAAAAAAAAAAACGTGTCGCAGAACATTTCATTGGGTATCGTTGCGTAAGTTTATAAAAGAAATTCAACATTTCTGCTTCGCATCCAATTTGTTAATAAGAGTTTGAGTCGAGCGACAAAACTGATATAGAGTGGGCGAGTCATTTGTATCCTTCTCGCAGCGTTCCTGCCCTTTGTGAACATTGACGTTGGCCAATTCGAGAATGCATATTTTTCCTCCTTTACCGGTTTATATCTGCTCATTCATCATCACTTTCACCTATCGATATATCTTACACTTCCCTCCTTTTTTCCATCTTGGCTTGGGACTTAAGCACATTCAAGCAAGCAAGTCAACACCCAGACAGAAGGTTTAAAGCAACATAGTTAAACCATACTAGAGTAGATCGAGAAGTGCGAGTGTCACAGTAGCAGTGTACAATGAAGACTCAGTCCAAATTGAAATTATTGCAGTTACTTGCGCGATTCGCGATGCTTCTCCGCAAGTATGCCCTCTCCGCCCATAAGCCAGCAAGCCCACACTAACAGCGCTGACCACTCTTCTATCCCAACGCGGTGCTTCCCAGTTCGCATACGCGGCATAGCCGACGCCGCCGAGAACGCCGACATTGAGCAGGCCGACGAGACCGCCGAGGACTCCTGGGCGAAGGACGACTTCACGTGAGTGGCGATAGAGCGAGGCACCCTCTTTGCGTGCGCGCTTACGCTCGGCACGACCGCGTGGTGTCTGAGCGTATCGTTCTGCACCATAACCTTCAAGTCCGAGAAGCGCGAGGAGAGAGACGCCCCCGAAGGAGAGGGTGCGGGTGTCGCGTCGGAGGGAGGGGTGGTGTAGAGAGCATAGGATGCGTAGCCAAGGAGGCCAACATTCACTGCAAAGTTGTCAGCATGCGTTCGAACACGTAGAATAAGAAATGTGACGCACCAACGCTGATCAGACCACCAGCAACACCGGGGCGGAGCAACTGCTCTTTCGCGAAAGCCATAGTCCCGCTGCTTCTGTCTCGGCATTGCGCAACTGCTTCTTCGCTCGGCGTTTGCGCTTCTCGCTGCCGTTTACGTTCCCTTCGTCTTCGTCTTCAGAGTCGGTGTCGATGGCGAAGGGCTCCGTCTCAGAAGTGACTGTGACGGGATCACGCTTGAAGTTGGGTGCAACAAGGTTTACTTTGGCGGCGTCATCTGCGACGAGCGTTGTGTCAGGAGCATCGGTGTTGAGCAGCGCTTGGTCAGGCTTGGGCTGCGGTCGACGTCAGATTCTGTTCCACTGGACATCATGAAGCTTGGCACGTACCTGCAGGGATGGCGGGGGTGCGTTGTGAGCGGCAACATTGGCATAAGACATGGCGTTGAGTGAGGACGAGTGTTCAGATGAAGTTACATGGTTGGCGAGGAGCAGCTTTAAGGAGGGACGCGGTGACATCATCATCTGCCCAAGAGCGTCATCATTAGAGACGCCGCTTAGTCGCTATCACGTGCGGCAAACGCGTCGCCACGTTGCCGCATTTTACCGCCAGGAGCAAGGAACAATATTATTATTAATGGAAGGGAGAGGATCGAGTTGCACACATTTTCATCTTGACCTGAATAGATTACCGGCGGATATTCTCTGCGACACAAGCCTGAAGAGGAGTCACTGAGAACCGTAGCTCATTCAGGATATTCGACGAATAGCAGACTATCCACATCAGGAAAGACCTCCCTTGTAAAAATCTCAGAAATGCTGTAAAACCTGTGAACTGGGTTCAAAACAGCATCAGATGGATTTAAGTGCCTATTTGCCCATCTGATTCTTTTGAAGACCCGTGAAGCAGGAGTTTGGTTGGGTTTTCAAGTAATCGGTTTTGCGAGTCCACTCAATGAATCCCGAAGCTCTCTGTTAGGAGCAAGCTCAAATTGCATCGTTTCGATGAAAGCGTGGGCTGTCCAGTATGCTGTTAGAACCTGCTCTGACATCGGCAAATACTACTACAAGTCCAAAGGATGATGAGAATAGTGCTCAGGTAGAAAGCATGAAATTCGAGAAGACTCACTGGTCTGCTCATTCATCACGAAGACAGAAATTATAATGACCATCGAAAGTACACAGAATAGAAAGGCAGAGAGAAAAGCGAGCATTTTGTGGCTTCTGATGTGCATTGCGTAGATTCGACGCTGCAGATAAACCTTAGAGTGGAGGCAACGAGAAGTAGTTAATCAAAGAGTTATCACAGCTTACATTCAATAAGCCAGTAGAGTCGAAGATCGTTGCCTTAGAATTAGGATGTGCTGAGCCTGGAATCCATACAGCTGAGGAAGATATGCGGTCATAATTGCTTGGTTATTCCATGAGTATAATACAGAGACGCACAACTGAGCGGAAAAGGATCGAAGGCAGAACATATTAGGCGACCGAGATATGCGGAGATACACACCTCATTAGAGGCCTGCGAGGAATGGGGGCTGTCTGCATCTTTTCGTTAGATCGCTTTTGTAGGCTATCATCTATGTAAATCGAATACCAATCTGTATGTCATTGCAGGTGAACTTTACGGAATGTTCAGCCTTCCACACTAGTTGCTAGCTGTCATGGACGCTTTTTAAATTATCTTATCTTATCATATCTTATCCATCCATCACTAATCACGCTTATTCCTGCTTACTCATTATTCATTACGCTCCTTCTCGCACTATCCTTACTCGCTGACCGATCCTATGATTTCATTATTCTATGAAGTTCCACGACGTTCTATCATCTATCCTTATGTAGTAGTTAATTCCCTGGTCCGTGCGCAGCCGCTGAAGGGTATATAAGTAGGTAGTCCTCCTGTACTTATCCCCTAGTTTCGACCTGGTCAATTCTACCTGGCTACGTCCAGAAGCTACTCCTTATCTCCGCGCTGTGTCAGTTCCCCTGGCTCACTGCTCTCTCTCTTGTCTCCCTCCTCCTCTGACTGAGTTCCGCGCGACCCGGCTACCATTTGCGTACCCGTAGTCCGTCGCTGACACTAGTGCTCGCTTCTTTCCATGATCATCAGTTTGCTGACAGTCTTGACGTGGCGTCTCCCTTCTTGCCAGACATGTCCTGCATTCACAGTGCATTGGATATCCTCGTACAGCGGAGCATCACCAGGCGTGCAGGGATTGAACAACAATAAGCAGGCAGTTGAGACGCAAGCCAATGCACAGGGAGGCATTGTCTGAGAGGGCGTTTCAGAATCAGTGGTAGTGAGCTGCTCACTTATAACTCGCATATAGTTTTAGGCCGCTAACCCAACCCTTTTTCTCGACGGCCGAGTTGAGTGAATAGCGAAGGCGGCGCATGGGCCAGGAATAGTCTGTGTGAGAACTTCGAAAAACAAACAGCACTCGGCTTGACGAGCCGAAGATAAGAGCGTAGAGAAGATAGATATGAGCAGAAGTGTTGTTGAAATGAAGTGCGCGGATCAGCATGAAGGATGAAGAGAAGTCTAAACTCCGATAAGGCAGCCGCATTCGGGAATGTATCGTCACGCGTTTGGAAATGCAATCGACGTATTTTTCAATCAAACTCAGGATACAAGATATAACAAGACCTAGCAGATCTCTCCATCCTGATCTGGTGCACTCAACATCCGACGAAACGCTAGATGCGGCAGCAAGATTGCAAGAAAAGCTCTCCAACTTCCATCTATACAAACGGACGATAGGAAGCATCAATGGCCGCTGAGAATGCAGAGGGGTAGAAGCTATGACGGTATGCACCTTTATCTCATTGGTAAACAAAAGCGGGACTTATAGATCCTGTGGGATTTGAAGCAGTCGTATTTTAGCTAGCTCTTCTTTCGGCCTGCTCATGGCCAGCGCATCCTGCCCACGCTCCACGGCAACATACGTGCTCTATCACCACCATGTCGGTACGCAACTCGACGAACAACTTGTTCGAGGACCAGCAGGGCTCCGCCAGCACGCCTGCGACACCCGGACCGGATAGCACTGCGTCTCCGAGTCTGAGTCCATCGGAGTCGAGTGCGTTTCTTGGCAATGAGCAGCTCATGCCGCCAAACCCACGGCGGTTCTCTTCGTTATCTCCATCGCTCACGATGGATTCCCCCCACGATTCCGTGCTGTCCAATGATGCCGACGAGACTGCAGCCGCGCCCCTTGCAGCTGCCGGCGCGGCACTCGCCGGCTCAAAAACAGAGCGAGGCGTCGATGGCGAGGAAAAGGAGATGGGCATTGCCGTGGGACGCAAGCGTGTCTGGTGGATCGTGGGCATTGTTGCCCTTATTGTCGCCGCTGCCGTTGCGGTGCCTCTAGGTGTCATCCTTGGGAAGAAGAACGGATCTAGCAGTGCAGGCGGCTCGGGGAGCTCGGGGAGCTCAAGCAGCAAGGGAGCTATCACCGGCGGGGATGGGTCGATGGTCACAACAGAAGATGGCCAGACGTTCATTTATAGCAATAAATTTGGTGGATTCTGGGTCAACGACCCTTCGGATCCGTTCAACAACAATGCACAGCCGAACAGTTGGACGCCGCCGCTAAACTCGAGCTGGACATGGGGTGTCGACAAGATCGCGGGTACTAACCTGGGCGGGCTCTTTGTTCTTGAGCCATTCATCGTCCCGGCGCTTTTCCAAAAGTATCAGAATGGGTCAAACACCGTCGTTGATGAATGGACGCTATCAATGGCGATGGCTGCGGACACTTCTCCTGGCGGTGGGCTCTCACAGCTTGAAGACCACTACAATACTTTTATGTGTGTCTCACTCTCTTCTCAATCTTACACTAGCTGATTTTTCTTCTTCGATGCAGCACAGAGCAAGACATCGCACAGATCGCAGGGGCAGGACTCAACTGGATCCGCCTGCCCGTTCCCTTCTGGGCTATCGATAAATGGGACACAGCCTCCGCACCAGAGCCCTTCCTCGCGCGCACCTGCTGGAAGTACATCCTGCGCGTCCTTCGCTGGTCGCGCAAGTATGGGTTACGCGTCAACCTCGACCTGCACACTGCCCCCGGTTCGCAGAACGGGTACAATCACTCGGGAAAATCTGGCCAGATTAATTTTATGAACGGCATCATGGGCTTTGCGAACGCGGAGCGTATGCTTGAATATATTAGAGTCTTCACGGAGTTCATCTCACAGCCAGAGTACACGGATCTCATACCGATGTTCGGAATCATCAATGAAGGTACGCGCTTTTCTCCTATTTTTCCCCGCTATCATCATTGAATTTGACCTTCGCTTCAGCACTGACAGGAATAATTGGGCAGGATAACATATCGCATTTGCACGTTTTCTGCTACTTCTTTTCCTATTAGCATTGCTAATTTGCTTTTCAGTTACCTTGCCGCATATGACATGATACGTAACATCACTGGCATCGGTGAAGGGAAAGGCCCATTTATCAGCATTCATGATGGTTTCCAGAGTCTTTCCGATTGGGCAAACTTCTTCCCTGGTTCAGACCGTATCAATCTCGATACGCACCCGTACTTCGCATTTGGCGGCGCCGCTCAGGACTTAGATCCAATAGGAGCTTGGCCACAGAAGGCTTGCTTGTCATGGGGACTTACTATGAACCAGAGGTGCGAGCGTCTACGTATCTGCTGACTTTCTTTTCTAATATTGTTATCTCTAGCCAGATTCAATTTGGTGTTACTATTGCGGGCGAATTCAGTAACGGAATCAATGACTGTGGGCTGTACCTCAATGGCGTGGGCAGTACGTCAAGCTACCCGGGCGGCTGTGACTTTTGGAATGACTACACGCAATGGAACGATACGCTCAAAGCGGGTCTCAGGGACTTCGCACTCGCTAGTATGGATGGTCAGTCATTGTCCTCTGCAGCAACAACCACGTTCTCATAATATGGACAGCGCTTCAAAACTATTTCTTTTGGACGTGGAAGGTCAGTCATTGTTCTCCGTAGCAACAACCACGTTCTCACAACACGGACAGATCGGGAACTCCTCTGAGACGAACTCCGTGCAGGCGCCGCTGTGGTCATACCAGCTCGGCCTCGAGAACGGCTGGATGCCGGATGACCCGCGCTCTGCAACGGGCATGTGCGCGAGCCTCAGCGTCACCGGCACTCAGTTCGACGGTTCGTTCTCCGCGTGGCAGACGGGTGGACCGGGGGCGGGTACAATATCGCCTGATGTGCGCGAAAGCTTCACTGCGTGGCCACCGACGACGATCAGCGGTGCGACGGGTGCTGTGAGCTTGCTCCCAACGTACACGTCGACGGTCGGGCTGTCGACGCTCCCGCCAGACACGTTTACGGCCGCAGCGAAGACAGTTAGTCTTGGGAACGGCTGGGCGGATCCGCAGGATACAGCGAGCGGCGTGACAGAGGTTGTTGGGTGCAGCTAGTGAGTGGCATTTATCTAATGTGAACTGGACTTCTGTGCTGAAAAAGTGTTGTATGACTCTAGTCCACCTGCCTGGATGGCGCTTGGCCTGCCTTTCCCGACAACGACCTGCACTGGAAGCGCAACTGCTGCACGGATGGCGAGGGACATGCTTGTCACTCCGCCGCCGGCAGCATGATGAAATGCACTCTGGTACACTTGTAGGCGTTTGAATCGACGTGCTTTTTTCTTGTCCGTCTCCCTTGGCTCAAAACTTCAACCGGGATTTTTGGATGTATTGTCGTTATTCCGGTGGCCTTCGTCTACCGTTGGGCTCTGTCGTGCTTCCGTCCCACGTCTTCTTGATATCCATTTATCGCTTTCTGCTTTCCTCACTCACTTGATTATAAAGACTTTAACGACATTCCCAGTCACTCTCTATTCATCTTGCCTTTGCTTCCGACTCGACGTACATTATCTGCAGAATGCTCATATGGGTTGTTCTTCTTGTTTACCTAGAGGACGGACAATTCCTCTTATACTACACCACTTCTGTCCACTCTGGACTCATATTGATCGCTGCACGCTTTCATCTCTTTGGTCTTTGGTTTATAGACATTTCTGGACATACTGATCTGGTCAGGACTGTTAATACAGCTTTCCTCTGTACGTAGCTCGGGAGAGAATGCACTTGTTCTTTGAGCTCTACAATGACACTTTGCGATCATTGTTGTAGAGACGGATGAGCAATTGTACTTGCCTGAGCCACTCCAAATCATCAACTGGTGGAAATTGGCTCGGCGCGCAATAATGCTCAGGGAAACGTTCAACAAAGACACCACGTGTTCAATATTTCCATTGTCCAGAAGCCAGATCAGACATCATCGATGAAGTATCAAGAAAAAAAATGCTTACAAGGAACTCAAAGGATCCAACCATACCCACGAGCGCTAGTGCATGCGCAAAGAACGCCATAACCGATCCAAACTTCGGCACTACCGTATCAAGCATCGGACCCAAGAACAGCGATATCAAGAACAACACAAGCAGCACCACCGCATTCCACACAATCGGTCCCAAGCTCACAATCGCAAATCGCACGAGGGTGCTCGTGTTCTCCTTTCCGCTGACCTGCGGGAAAGACTATATGAAAAGCTATGCGATAATGAACAAAATCGCCATGCAGATCAGGAACACGATCTCAGAAAGCAAGATGGTGCGCCAGCCTGCATGCGGTGTGTCTCCGCCCGTCGATTTGTCTGACGGCTGGCCCAGCTTCTTCTTATTGTATCCTGTGATCATCGTACGCGACAGCCTGCAGTATCCGATCCACGTGTTCTTATGTGCGCGCACATTGCCACGCGACACTCAGCGCAGGCACTCTCTGTAGTCAATGATGAAGTCCGCGAACGAGAACTGGTGGGGGTTGAAAATGAACGGCGCCAAGCACAGCGCGAGCGTCGTGATCCAGAAGTAGATCAATGCGGGATCCACAGCGTCATGGTCACATAAAGCAGCATAATGAGCGTAGGCATTCACCGCGTTCCCGGTAGATGTGCTGTAACGTAGTATAGTGTAATCTGGCAATATATGTGATTAGTTTATCCGTGTGAAGTTTTTGTCAGATCTGAATTTAAAGCCTGGAATAATATGGAACCGCCGCTTACCGGACCATATGATAATAGATAAGATGAGATAGTCAAGGATGATCGGTGAGGATCTGCATCAAGGACTTGTTAGGCGATATAGATTACAATCAGACTCAGTACTCCTGACATGATCTGTCACAACGTGTCCCAGGTGCTGGACTTCGTGGATTCGTGATGAGCGGCACCCCTGGCACATACTTGTGCCTCTCATCACACATCCACAATGGCCAAGGCTAATTCTGTGAGTTCAATATAGTCCTTTACTAAATAAAATATATTAACTTTTAACAGAAATCGAAATCAAAGCGCATGGCCTGGTGCTCATGCAAGTTGTGCATCGTGGTCTTGCCAAAGGGATGCTATATCAAAGCCTCCACGCAATGCTCCCATGTCAAGCACTTCACTGCTGCTTGAGTGAAGGACACACAAGATTTGAAGGATGTCAGTGCAGCTGGCACCTCTGCTGTTGCTGTCGTTGCTGCTGCTGCTGCTGGTCTTGTTGTTGCTGCTGTTGCTGCTGGTACTGCTGTTGCTTCAGGGCTTGCTGCTGCTGCTGTTGGGCTAGGGACAGGTGGAAGCACTGGTACACAGGACAAGGCAGCTGTTGGGAGTGACAGGCACTTTTTGCCTGAAGACATGTCTGATGACCACATGGACATCGATGATGACGGACTTGATAACTTTTGGCATCTGGATGATGATCTCAATGAACTTACACATGAAACAGAGCAGCAAGAACTTAAAGGAAGCCCACCGCCACTGCCTGTAACTCAAGATGCAGCCAACTCGAACAAATGCAACAAGCTTTGGCATGTCATTTTGCTTCTTGTTGCATGCCTTAATCTTCACTTCCATCTGCCGTTTTGCAGCTGTAACCTCATTCTTTCAGTCCTCAAGTGCCTTATTTTTAATCTTGGCATCTTCTCCCTTGATTACAAGCCTATAATCACACTCAAGACCACATTCAAAGCACTAGGGCTCCAAGATTACTTCAAGGTCCTTCCTATGTGTCCTACATGCCAGCATGTCTTTCCTGCAGACTCCAAGTGTGACCTGAGGTGCAAAGTTTGTGATATACCCCTCTTCAAGACCAAGATGCTCCTATGGGGTGATTTTGATGAAATGGCAGATAGAGAAGAGCATCAAACACAGATGCCTATCCTCCAGTCACTGTTCTGGGAATGGAGGAAGTGCTAGAGAGCTACTTGAGGTAGTGGGCCATTGGGATGGCAAGCTACAATTACTGTTTTCTGTGTCTTTCATTTTATATGAGAGGACTAAAGCTTGCAAATTATACTAAAATATTATTCTCATTAGTGAATTATTTACTATTCAGTAAACAGTAATCATAGCTTGCCATCCTAATGGCCCACTACCTCAAGTACTAACTAAAAACCAGCAGCATTCAAAAACTGATTAAAAATTTCTCCAAAAGGTGCAATTCGAGAATCCAGAGTGATATGATTGAGTAGACAAGAGAGGAATATGAACATGCCAACAAGTGATTTCAGTGATAAGGGCATCTGTCCAGAGCAAGGAGTGACTAAACATGGGAGTAGGGTAAAAGAAAGAAAGAAAGAAAAAGAAAAAGGGCAGGAATCCGAACTTAAATATGTTCCAAGATTCACAAGCCCGAACCGACAGCATCTACAACATACAGCACCTGCTGTGGCCTCACAAAGAGACCTCGATACTCTGCGTTCGACATGTCCGACACTGACGGCGAACTGCTACGGAAACACTTCTTGCGGTCAACGCTGAGCTGCTCCCCCTCGCGCTTCGTGCCCTTCCAGCCACTAATAACACTAGTTCCACAGTTATTCGTCAAATCAACGCATTGCCGGCTGGTCATGCATTCGTCGTCACCCCATTCCGATGCCAAAGTAGCGCACGCCACCCCATGAGCCGTCATTCCACTGGCGGCCCTCAAGCTGATCGTCTGCCCAAGCATCACCCACGGGCATCTCGACACCGACCCATGGCCCGCTCTCACCCTCAACCTCGCCGATATAACGGGCAAACGCACGGAACCGCTTCTGCCTTGAAGTAATGATACATGGAATGCCGATGTCCAATGTAGCGCCACGGGGTTGCAGCATGTCCGTCTCCCCCGCAGGCACTCGATTGAGGGTAATGGTGTCATTCGATTCCTTGTGCCGCAATGTAGCGAGAGTTGTATTTGATCCGTTGTCGCTCGATCGCAGAGATCTGTCGTCTGCGATGATGGCATCCATCCGCCCTTTCCCCTTCCCCTCCCCTTTAATCGTCAATGTACTGCCTGTATTGGGAGGATCTTCAGGGTCAATATTTTCCTTAGATGGCATTTTCGGCAATGGCCAAGCTTTCCGCGATACGGCCAGCAACGTAGTTCATCGTAAGTTTCCTGTCAAGCATCTTCAAGCGATCGAGCTCAAGATGAAGTAGCCATGGCGACTGAAGATGAGGACCCGACTCAATTTCCTCGTCGGAGATGGAGAAGAATGCATCAACAAACTCCTTATCATCCTCAATGATTGTCGTACTTGAATCAGGATCGTAGTAGATCTCGACCGTCGCTGTAACGGTACGCAGCGATGTGTGCACAAGTTCTGTTTGCACCGACTTGGCCCTCGTGTCGACAGCAGCAATTTCGTGGTCCAGGTACACGGAGTCTTGATATTCACGGCGATGTTGATGATTTCTTTAAGACGCGGCACACCGAGCGTGACGTTTTTACTCGAAACACCAGCGTAATGGAAGGTATTTAGTTGTCATCTGCGTCGCCGGCTCACCAATCGACTGGGCAGCAAGTATGCCGCACATCTCGCCCGGATGAGCGACCGACTGGTTGAACTTTGTCTCCACCTCGCCCAAGACCCAGTCAAACGCTTCTCTGTTGAGATGGAACTCCTCTAGGACTGGACACGCGGCAAAAGTCGCCCGAAGGAGTATGCGGAATGCAACAGAAGCGTTCTCGGCAGCTTCCTTTATTAAAAGATCGTCGCCGCGCACAACGATGAGGCGGTCTGCGAGCTGCTGCACCTGCTCAATGATGTAAACCGGCTCCAGATCGCTCGGTTTTCTGTGGTCGATATAGAAAATCTGCGTTGCGTTCTGCACGATGCGGTTCAGGTTGACAGGAAGATAGTGGGCAGCGGAATTGTCACGGCCCGGGAAAATGAATTCATGTAGCAAGTTACGATCCTCATGAAGACGGTCGTATTCCTCATCGAGTTTTTGCCGGAGCTCGAGGGATGAGTCGTCGATACCGATTTGCAAAACACCAGGAAGGAATCCACCCTTTGGGTCAGTGACGTCGACCCGATAGCGATGTTCGAACTCACGATCACTGATACCGAACGTTTTGATCGTTTGCCGTTCAATAAAAGCACCGTCCAGTGAGTTTCGTACAGTCCCGTCGTAGCAGACAGCCACGTCTTCGAGTGCCTTTACAAGTCGACACTGAATGTAACCAGTCTCGGCCATCTTGACAGCGGTATCGATCAAACCTTCGCGACCAGCCATAGTGTGGAAGAAAAACTCTTGTGGAATTAATCCACGAAGATACGAGTTCTCAACGAAACCGCGCGCCTCTGGGCCGAAGTCATCCTCCGTAAAGTGAGGTAGAGTGCGATGCCCGAAGCCAAACGGGATTCACTTCCCTTCAACGGCCAACACCTCTCGTTGTTATACCCAATAATGTTGTTGTTTGTTGGATCCAGATTCGCGTTGAGGTAACGTTGTATAAGGTCGCGTGATTCCTCGGCGGTGAAGCGGAATAAAATATGCAAACGTTCAACATAACGAAAATAGAGACGGACTGGATGGCGTGTCTCGGTCGCAGAATCACGGTACTGCAGGAAATTGTTGGGCAGTTGTGGGGGACCCGCCATTTCACTTGCGCGTTGCAAGCCGAGGATGAGAAGATCGAGGACAAGACCATAATATTGGAAGACAAAGGCAGAGAACTGCAGACCGCGGATCATCCCGTATGTGTTCGTATGTGCCATATCTTTGTAGGTGAAAACACAGTTATTATTCGCTGTGATATAGTCCGCAAGATTATGGTCGAGAATAAGACGAAGCAAACGGTTGAGAAGGGTCAAGTCAATCTTTTCGTAGACCTTCGACAGTACGGTCTCCATCATCACTACGCATTCGCCCTCGCTTGTCTCCCAGATGTCCGTCAAGTTATTGATACCCTGACAACACTTGTACACCAGAAGGGGAGGAGGTTCAATGTCCGCAGGCTTGATCCATGCCGGGAATAACCCGCGCCTGTCAGCCTCAAAGAATAAGAACTGGTCAAGATATGTGTCTGTAATCTTCTCAACGGGTTCGATGTCGTAGCAGGGGATGAGCTTGCCATATGTGTCGAAGAACTCAATGCCTGCCTCTCTGAAGGCTCGCCGAGCGAGCAAGAGACGCTTGATCCTAGACAGACCTGCACGCGAATCGATTAGCTACACCCTACGACCAATTAGAAAAAAAACATACATTCGCGTGGATTGTCATACGCCTGCTCAATGAGAGCAAGCTCCTCACGCTGAGATTGGTTAAGACGACCTTTGACGCTGTGCGCGTCATGCTTGTACGAAAGGGGACTGTATGGAAACATCAGTGAGAGCTATTGAAAGGCGTAGTTATTTGGATCTTACGGGAATGGGATGGGAGCACCGCGCGCGGCGTAAGCTCCTCACGGCCATGTACGTGCGGATCGTGGTGATGATGGTGTTCGCGCGGTAGGTTGATGTTCCGTGTGTTCAACGTGAGAGTATTTGTGCGTGTGCGCGGCGTCGCATCGATAGCACCGGGAGCACCTGGCGGGGCACCCATAGCGAGGTAATTGTTTACGTTTTGATCGAGTGCAACAATCCCATCTACGACGTCATCGTCCGCTGCATTCGTCTCGATAATGATATGTGCATCCAAATCGACATCGAGCGCATCAGATGTACCCGCGACACCTACATCGGCTGCACCGGTCGCCGCTGGTCAGGGAGAGTCTGCAACGATTCCGACGGTCCGACGTCCGTGGAGAAGTGAAGGAGGCGGGAGCAAGTCTTCGTCCATGTCCTGGTCGTGTGATGTCGTCGTCTCCATCTCGACATCACCATCCGCATCCGGCTCGCCATCATCCTCCGTCTCTGTGTCAGGCCTCGAAGTTGATGTCGAGGGCGTTGCCGCTTCTGCCACCATCCGGCGCGAATTGTTAGAGAGCGCGCCATCGACGCACCCGCAGTTGCCTGCTCGCGTGCATTCGGCTGTGTGTCCCAAACTCGGCGCGCCACGACTTGCCAGATCTGTCACGCCCTGGTACAATGACCGTACTTGTTGGGGTACCTGAGCCAGACGGCGTCGCATTCGCAGACGTGTCAGTCGAGACGAACGTCTCAGCATCCAATGTGGCAATGCTTTGTTCTTCCTGAAAGGCCCTCAGATCAGTCAGCCAATAACAAAGATGATGGATGACTCACCTCGGTGTTCGCAAGGGATCGTTCGATAGCGAGCAGTCTGACGAGTTCTTGGGCCTGCTCGCGCTGACGCTGTTCTAATTGCTGCTGCCGTCGTTGCTGACGCTGTTCACGGGTCTCGCGTGGTATGCCGCTCGCACTCGTGCTCGGCCCGACAACAAATCCTTTTGACTCCAGCCATGCCTCCAACACGCACCCAACGACCTCGAGAGTACCCGCCTGGACGACGCGGCTCCGTATGAGCTCTGAGCCACGCACACCGATGTTGGCCACACATTGGAATGCAAGGGAGAATCGGTAGGCGGCGTGCCGGTCGAACGACTTTGGGTTCAGGGCTGGCACAAGTGCTGGACGTGGAAGGCCCGAGGGCGACAGATCAAAGATCGCCGATGGATTCTCAGGCGGCGGAGGGGAGAGGCAGAAATCGCGAAGGAGGAGGACAAGCACTCGAGGCCACCGTCGCACGTGAGGATCTCTCGGATGCGTGGTGAAGTCGAAATGAGATATGTGAGGTGCGTGAGCGAGTTCAGCAATGGCAAGGGAGACGTAGTATCGAGCGCTGTGTACGATGAGCAGTCAGTCGAGCACACTGGCGGCGGCGATGAGCAGAACAGATCAATACCGAAGGGGATATAGTCAACTAGCTGTTGTTGTATGATAGATCCGAATAGATGGCCCGTCATCGCGAGTTCGCACGGCAGGTAGAACGTCTGGAAGAATTTGGATTCGTCGAAGAGGAAGTGGTGCATGCAAGGGAAGATTTCGTGGTCGCGCGGTTAGTAGATTTCTTACTGCATTGTAGCACGATGATGACTTGGTCGATCGTGATCTGTTCGCCATACATCTGCTTTAAAATGCCGTCGACCTCTGCTTCAATGTCAGAGGAATAGCTGATGACAGTGAATGTAGGCTCCGAGTTTCCGGCGCCAGGATAGTCTTCACGATTTCGATGGAGATGTAAAGAGAGCTCGGAACGATGTTCTGAAATGCAATCAAGCAAGACCTACAGTCAAAGATCAGTAAGCGATCGCAGAGGGAACCATAAAGACACTCACACGAAAGTAACGATTGCATTAACGGCCGAAGAGCTCGACGGATCGCTACCCTGTTCAAAGAAATGTACACTAGTATCCGACTTACTGTCCATAACGCCATTAGCAATGCCCGTCGCAAGACACATAAGAATCAGAAAAGTTCGTCTCCCGTTCGATTTTGCTCCGTTTACTAGGCGTGCTCCCACTGTTCAACATAATCTTCATGTCCGCGCCAGTGAATGCAACTAAGCCAATAATCCACGTTGTGTTTCGCATTGAACATCCACGGAATAGCATCTCGTTGATGGTCGCCGGCTCGACTTTCTCTGCCCCCGCCTCGTGCTCGCGGTATCTCAGCACGCCATTGTAAAGGTACAGATTAGCGTGCGGCGGTTCGGAGTCCAGGATGAAACTTGCATGCTCAATGTCTTCCTCGCTCTGCAGAGATGATGTCGCCTTCAATGACCGATGAGGCTTCAGATTCGTTTCGCCATCCAGGTTCTTCGTCTCCAAATAGCATAAGCCATCCTCTTCCGAAGTAGAAAGGACAATGATGTCGGCCGGCACTTGATCGTTATTGCGCAACAGAACAATGTCTCCGATTCGAGAGCGTGCGTTCCCAACGTGCCGTACCAGGTGCCCGCCCATTCCAATCGACGACGCCAATGGACTTACGCGAAAGAGTGGTAACCACTTCATGCACCAGCCCTCTCCGAAAAGACCAACAAGGGCGCGCCGCACGCCACGCTCAAGGTATGTGTTCTGCACGTCTGGACGCACGGAAAACGCGAGCGTATGCGGTGCGCGACGTGCACACTGGCGGCAGCGAGACCCACCTGTGCCCCAGCGACCTCCAGTGATACGTTCATACTCAGCAAATTCGAGGAAAGCGTGGAAGAGCCCATGGAGAATCTCCTGCACGAGGCGTGCCTGCACCTTGTCATGGAGCGTCTGCAATTGAAGATAGTTCGCGGAGCACAGGATAGCGAAAGCGGTGTCCAAGTCATATGGACGGTCGCTGAAGCTGAGCGTTTCGGTGTATGAGTATCCTAAGGAAAAGTGCAGCGCTGGAGGAACAAAGGGAGGTGAGGGAAGGCAAAGGGTCGTGAGCTCGCCGGGGCCAGGGGTATTCTTGAGACCATAGGTGATGAGTTGATCGCAGAAATACGGTGCACGCGTTACAAGAACAAAAAATCGATGTGAGCAGAAGACGGCGGTCGTCTCTTCTTCATTGGAAGGAGCACCTATTGTTGGCATATCGCTGTGTAGTTCAATGCGAACGTCAGAATACAGACGAGACCTCCACACGAACACAAGGTCCTCGCGAAGCTTGTCGACGCGTGCCTCTTCCACATTGGCGTCGCCTTCCCGGCCCTCCTCATTCGCATCGAACAAAAACTCAAACACATCCCCAAATCCCTTTCCTGTATAGAGATACTCGAGCTCGTTGGTGAATAACACGGGATTATGGTTGAGAGATATGCGCGTGAGGGAGCCGATTACAGAGGGCGCAGGGGAGATAGGCCAGAATTGGGAAGGTGAAGTGGAGCACATTGAGGCGGTAGGGGAACTCAACGCCAAGGTTGAGAGAGTGTGCAGATGTTGTCGGCATTGGAAGTGACAATGTCGGAGAGGCAGCGAAAGGAAGTGGGGACACGATAGGTGTCGGGCGGAACGAGAAATAGTGCGCCTGGGAACTGAGTAGTGCACGAGCATAAATGATAGCTAGCATTTGTTAGTCTCAAGGACAGGTGGTAGGTTCTGCGCTTGTGCTCACCTTTATGTCCCCGAACCTCCGAGTCCGCGTTGCGGCCTTTGTCCATCGCGTCCTCACCCATTAGATCCCAGACGTCGTCTGGGAAGCAATCCTTCGCGCGATGAAAGAGCGATTGGAGGTCCTCTTGCCATGCTGTTGTCGACCTCTTCGTTGCCTCGAGCAGTGCAGTTGGGCAGGCAGGCAGCTGTGACGGGACGGCTACCAAGACAAGCAGTGATGTAGTGTGATAAAGAAAAAAGCAGAGAAATCCCAAGAGAAAGGTGAAGGAGACAGACTCGTCGACGGTGCCTCCCACTGAGGTTGGAGATCATGTTGGCACTGTCGTCAACTTTGCTTTCGACTGATTTTTAATTCAACCAGGCCACTTTATTTTACAAAAAATACATAGACAGATAGAGATTTGTCTGAAGTTTTTTTACATGGTTCAAGGTTGAGATTTGGATGGTTTAATAAAATTAAATATGTTGATGAAGAAAGTGAGCACTGTACAGCCACAAAAGCAGTGAACGACTTCATCGCCACCGCTCAATTTAGCAGAAAAGGGGTCCAAAATTAACATATATGGTATGCCATCAGCTTATAAAAGCTGACAAAAACCCAAATCGGGCTCCCTAACTTTGCCCATAACAAAAGACGATACTTCGTAAACTCAGTAATCGTAACAAGAGCGAAGAGGGGAGGAGTCAAACGCACAAGTGTCGCGGACGACGTTGTCAAGAGTAAGCAGCAGTGGATTCCAAGAATACTGAGGTGAGGGACAATACAGGTGAACGAGCTACCTATATACTCAATACCTGTGTGACCCGACTACTATAAAGAGAATGACGTTCCTGGGAAATGGAATGTGATGGAACGTCATGGAATGTGATTAATAATGAGCGGACGACGTCGCCTGCGACCGCGTGCAAGGGTCTCGCGATTGATAAGTGGGTGACATCAACAAACGAGCGACAAAGGGAAGAGTTCGGTGTGGGAGGGGGAAAGGGACGTCGATGGGGATGATGACGATGGAAGAAAGGAAATAATAGTATGCGCACTTGAGATCCTAACAAAGAAATGGTAAAAAGGAAAATAAAAGAAAAGGGGAAAGTTTGAGTTCTAACAGTGACCAGCATAACCTTCAGAGGTGCTGGACAAGCAATGGACATCTCTATAAATGAAATGTGATGATGGGGAGCCTGTTGGTTGTGTGGCCAGCCAGGGCACTTTAAGAACACATATCCACAGGCGAAACAGATCATGCAGAGGGTGGTCCGGATGATGGAACTGGATGTTTGCCATGCCTTTGCAGATGAACTTGGCGCAATGAAGGAGTCAGCATTTGAGGAAGTCGTAGACACTCAAAAGTCAACAGTGGAGAACCATGTGGAGGAGGAAGACAATGACAATGAGGTGGTTGACTCACAGGATTTTGCAAGTGGTCAGGCGTAACCACCAGGGGGACTGACCAAGAAGTTTCAGGAGTTTCAAGTTCAGACTTGTTAAAACTTGAGGTAGTGGGCCATTAGGATGGCAAGCTACAATTACTGTTTACTGAATATCAAATAATTCACTAATGAGAATAATGTTTTAGTATAATTTTCAAGCTTTAGTCCTCTCATATAAAATGAATCATATAGAATGAAAGACTCAGAAAACAGTAACTGTAGCTTGCCATCCCAATGGCCCACTACCTCAAGTACATAGAGACAAATAGTTGAATCCTTTGTTTCTCTACAATTGTCTGTATTCTTACTTTTTGTCATTGTTCTCTTCTAGGTAGCTTGGTTGGACTCTAGTGACATAACTACATATTATTGCCTTATTCATCATGCCTTCATTATATTACTATTATAGCACTGACTACATGTCCAATTGAAATGCAATGCACAACTCATCTGTGTGCTAACATACTCCAAAATGATTTCTAACTTATTGCATGAGGCACAAGAATGCCGTTTGTACAGAAACTCAACACAAATGTACTAACTAAAAAACCGACAGCATTCAAAAACTGATTAAAAAATTCTCCAAAAGGTGCAATTGAATCCAGAGTGATCCGATTGAGTAGATAAGAGAGGAATATGAACATGCCAACAAGTGATTTCGGTGATGAGGGCATCTGCCCAGAGCAAAGAGTGACTAAACATGGGAGTAGGGTAAAAGAAAGAAAGAAAGAAAAAGAAAAAGGGCAGGAATCTGAACTTAAATATATTCCAAGATTCACAAGTCCGAACCGACAGCATTTACAACATACAGCACCTGCTGTGGCCTCACAAAGAGACCTTGATACTCCACGTTCGACACATCCGACACTGATGGCGACGTGCTACGGAAATGCTTCTTGCGGTCAACGCTGAGCTGCTCCCCCTCGCGCTTCTTCCAGCCACTAATGACGCTAGTTCCATAGTTATTCGTCAAATCAACGCGTTGCTGGCGAGTCATGCATTCGTTGTCGCCCCAATCCGATGCCAAAGTCCCGACGTCGAAGTAGCGCACGCCACCCCACGAGCCGTCATTCCACTGGCGGCCATCGAGCTGATCGTCTGCCCAATCATCGCCCACGAGCACCTCGACAACAACCCATGGCCCGCTCTCACCCTCAACCTCACCGATATAACGGGCAAATGCACGGAACCACTTCCGCTTTGAAGTAATGATACATGGAATGCCAATGTCCAATGTAGCACAACGGGGTTGCAGCGTGACCGTCTCGCCTGCAGACGCTGTCTCCCCCGCAGGTACTCGATTGAGGGTAATGGTGTCATTCGATTCCTTGTGCCGCAATGTAGCGAGAGTTGTATTTGATCCGTTGTCGCTCGATCGCAGAGATCTGTCGACTGCGATGATGGCGTCCGCCTGCCCTTTCCCCTTCTCCTTCCCTTTAATCGTCAATGTACTGCCTGTATTGGGAGGATTTTCAGGGTCAATATTTTCCTTAGATGGCATTTTTGGCAATGGCAAAGCTTTCCGCGATACGGCCAGCAATGTAGTTCATCGTAAGTTTCCTGTCAAGCATCTTCGAGCGACCGAGCTCAAGACAAAGTAACCATGGCGACTGAAGATGAAGACCCGACTCAATTTCCTCGTCGGAGATGGCGAAGAATGCATCAACAAACTCCTTATCATCCTCAATGATCGTCGTACTTGAATCAGGATCGTAGTAGATCTCAACCGCCGCTGTAACGGTACGCAGCGATGTGTACGCAAGTTCTGTTTGCACCGACTTGGCCCTTGTGTCGACAGCAGCAATTTCTGGGTCCAGGTACACGGAGTCTTGATATTCACAGCGACGTCGATGATTTCTTTAAGATGCGGCACCCCGAGCGTGACGTTTTTACTCGAAACACCAGCGTAATGGAAGGTATTTAGTGTCATCTGCGTCGCCGGCTCACCAATCGACTGAGCAGCGAGTGTGCCGCACATCTCGCCCGGATGAGCGACCGACTGGTTGAACTTCATCTCCACCTCGCCCAAGACCCAGTCAAACGCTTCTCTGTTGAATGGAACTCCTCTAGGACTGGACGCATGGCAAAAGTCGCCCGAAGGTGCATGCGGAATGCAACAGAAGCGTTTTCGGCAGCCTCCTTTATTAAAAGATCGTCGCCGCGCACAACGATGAGGTGGTCTGCCAGCTGCTGCACATGCTCAATGATGTAAACCGGCTCCAGATCGCTCGGCTTTCTGCGGTCGATATGGAAAATCTGCGTTGCGTTCTGCACGATGCGGTTCAGGTTGACAGGAAGATAGTGGACAGCGGAATTGTCACGGCCCGGGAAAATGAATTCACGGAGCAATTTACGATCCTCATGAAGACGGTCGTATTCCTCGTCGAGAGCTCGAGGGATGAGTCGTCGATACCGATTTGCAAAACACCAGAAAGGAATCCACCCTTCGGGTCAGTGACGTCGACCTGATAGTGATGTTCGAACTCGCGATCATTGATACCGAACGTTTTGATCGTTTGCCATTCAATAAAAGCACCGTCCATACCATCCTCGCCATACACGAATTGGATCAGGTCACCCAGTGAGTTTCGCACAAGTCCCGTCATAGCAGACAGCCACGTCTTCAAGTGCCTTTACAAGTCGACGCTGAATATAATCAGTCTCGGCCGTCTTGACAGCGGTATCGATCAAATCTTCGCGACCAGCCATAACGTGGAAGAAATACTCTTGCGGAGTTAATCCACGAAGATACGACTTCTCACGAAACCGCGCGCCTCTGGGCTGAAGTCATCCTTCGTAAAGTGAGGTAGTGTGCGATGCCTGAAGCCAAACGGGATTCACTTCCCTTCAACGGCCAACATCTCTCGTTATACCCAATAACGTTGTTGTTTGTTGGATCCGGATTCGCGTTGAGGTAACATTGTATAAGGTCGCGTGATTCCTCGGCGGTGAAGCGGAATAAAATATGCAAACGATCAACATAACGAGAATAGAGACGGACTGGATGGCGTGTCTCGGTCGCAGAATCACGGTACTGCAGGGAATTGTTGGGCAATTGTGGGGGACCCGCCATTTCACTTGCGCGTTGCAAGCCGAGGATGAGAAGATCGAGGACAAGACCATAATATTGGAAGACAAAGGCAGAGAACTGCAGACCACGGATCATCCCGTATGTGTTCGTATGTGCCATATCTTTGTAGGTGAGAACACAGTTATTATTCGCTGTGATATAGTCCGCAAGATTATGGTCGAGAATAAGACGAAGCAGACGGTTGAGAAGGGTCAGGTCAATCTTTTCGTAGACCTTCGACAGTACGGTCTCCATCATCACTACGCATTCGCCCTCGTTTGTCTCCCAGATGTCCGTCAAGTTATTGATACCCTGGCACCACTTGTACACCAGAAGGGGAGGAGGTTCGGTGTCCGCACTTGTCAAAGAATAAGAACTGGTCAAGATATGTGTCTGTAATCTTCTCAACTTCGATGTCGTAGCAAGGGATGAGCTTGCCATATGTGTCGAAGAACTCAATGCCTGCCTCTTTGAAGGCTCGCTGAGTGAGCAAGAGACGCTTGATCCTAGACAGACCTGCACGCGAATCAATCAGCTACATCCTACGACCAATTAGAAAAAAAAAATACATTCGTGTGGATTGTCATACGCCTGCTCAATGAGAGCAAGCTCCTCACGCTGAGATTGATTAAGACGACCTTTGACGCTGTGCGCGTCATGCTTGTACGAAAGGGGACTGTATGCAAACATCAGTGAGAGCTATTGAAAGACGTAGTTAATTGGATCTTACGATAATGGGATGGGAGCAAATTTCCGACTCTCAAGCCAGTGGTCCGTCGATGTGTAGATCGCAACGGCCTCCTCAGCACTAACGTAAGGTCCATCTTTGAGGTAACCATGCTGACGCTCCTGCTCAGCTTTCAAGTACAGTCGAGTAAGACGCCCTAAGCTCTTCTTGACCACAGCCTTGTCGAAAGTCGCACCACGCCCGATACGCTCGCGATTGTAGTGCGCAACCGAGCACCACTAGTCCGCCTTGCTCTTGATGTACCGCAAGATGATGTCTCGATTGCAGTCGGCATGCCCGGGACCTTCCATGGAACTGTAGAATAAGGCTTAGTACGCAAAGTCCAGTTTCAACCAGACCACGTACTGTTTGCCTTCCAGCAGTGCCACGCTTCCGACAAGTCCTGCAAGAGAGTCTTCGCCTTGTTCTGCTTGATCGACTCCGGTATCATATCAAGAATATCGTGCATCACGGCAGTGCGTAATTCCAAGTCATAGCGCGATTCGACACGCTGCTTCGCGACCGTCTTTGCGATGCCCTTGCTGTTGAGACCCTCGAACTGACGCGCAAGCAAGTTTCCGAGCCAGTGCTCAAGCAGTGGTACAATTCCACGCACGAAGAAGAGCCACACTCGCCAGCCTGGAGCCCCAAACCCACAGCCTGGTCCCTTACCAACAGGTCCCATATTGAAGCAATAGTAGATCAGATGATTGAGATCTTTGCACATCCGGACCTGACGCATAAGCTTGTACTTGTAACGGTACATGCCGGTGAGCGCACCGATATGTGCGAAAATATACTGCAATGCATCCGCCAGTTGGAAGGCATCCACATTGCCAAGCCGGGATTGGACATGCGCATCGACGACGAGCTTCGTGAGGCGAAGAATTTCACGGCACAAATGGAATGCATTTCCAAGCGAGACTTTTTGCGTTCCTTCGTCGTGAGCGTCTTTACCGGCTTCAGATTCATGTTGTAATCGAGATGAAGGTAATTCAAGTTCTAGAAGGATTGGAAGTCAGAATGATGTAACGCAGCTTTCCCAACGATCATACCTTGCAACGGATGAGCAAGTTCGGCATGTTGTATCCTTGCCTGCACACTTGCAAACCAGCTTCCACCCAGTCCGGCTTTGTGGTCTGGAAAATTTTCGTCGCCTTCAACTGATAGAACAGGTTCTTTTTCGTCATCGGCTTCTCCGGCCTCGCCTTCAGCTCGTTGAGAACAAAGCACCTGAGTGGCTTCTGGTACGACACGTGAACCTTTACAGGCTGGTTCGGTGGGCAGTGCTCCAAATACCAGTTCTTCACCAATGCTACATCTTGCGCGCGGCGCATGTGTCCCGAGCGGCGACTGTAAGGCGTCGGCGCCCACCATAAGGCAATACCGTCCGCAGTGCTCTCGTTCTCCAAATCCTTATCCAAGAGGAATGGCTCAGCCTCATCTGGTAGCTCGAATTCATCCTCGTCCGCGCCGTTGGGTCCGAAGATTTCGTCCTCGTGAGAAACGAGGCGCATTCTTTGGTTGGAAACCATGAGAGGAGACAGGGTTACTCCAGCCGCCTCATCCGTCGCCTTCTCGAACACAGGCCGGATGAAATGAATAAGCGTACACCCATCCTTCTCGCTCTCACTCTTGTTTGCCCACACAATGATCTGGTTTAAGATAGACTCAAACTTCTCCATAGTGAGCTTGTTAAGCAGCGAACGGACCTTCTTGTCCACGATCTCGGGTGAGTCTGGGTCATTCGAGGCCCCACGCCTGGACGCGCTCCCCGCGACCCAGCGGTTCGCAGACTGCTCGAGCGGCGCGCCAGGTTCGACGGAGGAAGCAGCATTCGTGTTGAACTGATTGGCAGAAGCGCTGATACGGTTCGACTCGTTGCGTGTTGAGTCGCCACGTTTGCTACGCGTACGCTTGTTGCCCAAAGCGCCCGCACCATCCTGACTGGAAGAGCGAACCATAGCGATGGCGCCCGCTTGCAAATGGAAGGCCACCGGGCCTATCGCTCATCGACGTCGAGCGCATGCAGCGCTCTTCACTTGATAGTTTGTTCGGTGCAGAGAAGTTGCCCATCGCAAAGCCTGAACCAGGTTCGCCACCGAAGCCGTTCAAAGCACCGATGCCAAGCCCAATCGATGCTTGCCTTGAAGCAGTAGAAGATGGCCGGCCCATACTACCAGATACACCTCGGCGTCCAGAGCCACCCCGGCCCATAGAGTGCGATTGGTCGGATGACTCGAGACCGATAGCCTCAAGAGAGGGAGATTGTCCGGCTTTTCGTTGCACACGTACATGAATTGGAGAAGGAAGTCTCGGTCGTAGCTAATCGCAGAAATATAGCGTTAGCTTGCTAGTCACGGAAAGAAAGCGAGACAATAAATACGAACCGGAACTTGCCATCCTTTGCGTTCGTGTTAAGCTCTGGCTTGGGACTCTTGATGCCTTCCGGATACTGGACCTAGTAAACATCTTGGATGTGGCGGGTGGTAGCAAGGGCGGATGGGAGAGGTTGAGGGATGGATTTGTGAGTTGAGGAGAGCTCGAGCGGTCTAGGGATAGGCCGTCTCTTGGATGTTTCAGGCGACGTAGAAGGTGGGACGTCGGATACAGCTGAGGACGCTTCACCCTCTTTCTTCGACTTGATCACGAGTGCAACAGGCTTTGACTTCTCAGCCTCCGCCTCTGCTTTAGCATTGGCCTCTTCCTCTGCCTTCTGGAACCGTTGCTTTTCCTCCGCTTCCTTGCGCTGACGCTCTTCCTCTTCTTTCGCCTTTTGTACCTGCTCCCCGTAATTCTCTTCAACCTTGCTTCTTCGTCTCTAGCCGAACTGCTGCACGTCGTCCATCGTTTTACGTTTTGATCGAGTGCAACAATCCCATCTGCGACGTCATCGTCCGCTGCATTCGTGTTGATAATGATATGTGCATTCAAATCGACATCGAGCGCATCGACGTGCCCGCGACACCTACACCAGCTGCACCGGTCGCCGCTGGCGAGGGAGAGTTTGCAACGATTCCGACGGTCCGACGTCCGTGGGGAAGTGAAAGGAGGCTGAGGGCAAGTTTTTGTCCATGTCCTGGTCGTGTGATGTCGTCGTCTCCATCTCGACATCACATCCACATCCGCATCCGCATCCGGCTCGCCATCATCCTCCGTCTCTGTGTCAGGCCTCGAAGTTGATGTCGAGGGCGTTGCCGCTTCTGCCACCATCCGACGCGAATTGTTAGAGAGCGCGCCATCGACGCACCCACAGTTGTCTGTTCGCGTGCATTCGGCTGTGTGTCCCAAACTCGGCGCGCCACGACTGTGCCAGATCTGTCACGCCCTGGTACGATGACCGTACTTGTTGGGGTACCTGAGCCAGACGGCGTCGCATTCGCAGAACGTGTCAGTCGAGACGGACGTCTCAGCATCTTATGTGGCAAAGCTTTGTTCCTCCTGAAAGGCCCTCAGATCAGTCAGCCAATAGCAAAGATGATGGATGACTCACCTCGGCATTCACAAGGGATTGTTCGACAGCGAGCAGTCTGACGAGTTCTTGTGCCTGCTCGCGCTGACGCTGTTCTAATTGCTGCTGCCGTCGTTGCTGACGCTGTTCACGGTCTCGCGTGGTATGCCGCTCGCACTCGCGCTCGGCCCGACAGCAAATCCTTCTGACGCCAGCCATGCCTCCAACACGCAACCCAACGACCTCGAGAGTATCTGCCTGGACGACGCGACTCCGGATGGGCACTGAGCCACGCACATTGATGTTGACTACACATTGGAATGCAAGGGAGAATCGGTATGCGGCGTGCCGGTCGAACGACTTTGGGTTCAGGGCTGGCACAAGCGCCGGACGTGGAAAGCCCGGGGGCGACAGACCAAAGATCGCCGATGGATTCTCAGGCGGCGGAGGGGAAGGGCGCGAAGGAGGTGGACAATCGTTTTATTGTTCACGGGGCCATTTACCGTACCAAAACTAATCGGATTTGCTGCGAATTCGTGTTAGACAGGATGAACAAGGTTAAACAAGGAAAGATGGGAATGCATAACGTACCCGTCTTGGAGGGCGGAACACTGCCCCTTGGCCCGCTCGCAATCCTGACACCGACTGCATCCTTGAAACCTCCTAGTTGCGAAGACGTTCTCGAATGCGACTGTGTCTGAGCCTGAGGAGTGGCAAGAGCTGGCGACTGAGAGCGAGGTAAAGACACTGCGAATGTGGCTTGAGGAGGCCCTTGGCCCAAGCAGACTTTCGAGGGAGCAAAGCTAACTTATTAATGTGGAACAAGCTTAAGCTCTCGGCTGTCTCGGTTCGGGATTATTTACAAGAATCGATGC
>NBAY01000170.1:0-26788 GCA_002794775.1 Porodaedalea pini | reverse complement strand
TGCAAGTGTTATCCTATCTGATATAAGGATGGTATTGCTTGTATTTGCCATTTCGATAGGTACAGGATCCAAACTTTTGATTCCTCGACACATAGTCGTGATAATGAGGGAGCTTGTAGGCTGGTCCCTCCTCGACGTGCCAAACGCCATCTTCTCCAGCTATTGATATTCTAGGCCATTACTGTGTCTGCGTGGTATCTGCTTGCACCCTGAAGTGAGGTGTCGACGGTCTACCTTTACCGTTGGAAGGAATAAAATGATTCCCGTTGTTGGATGCCGTGCGGCTTGTCCGTTCTGAACTTGAAGGACTGGAGCCTCTGGACGGCATTTCTACTTGATGCAACCTGTTTTAGCAGATCCTACATGTCCATTTTAGTTTTAGTTCCACAAGAAATGGAAGAGATGGAATGCACTGACCAGCATTGGAGCTACCTCTACAATGACTTCCTGGGGATGGAGGCGTCAGACGTCTGTCTGGTTCGGGAACATAAAGATGTTGCTCTCGCGTCAGAAACGGTTGGTGGGGATTTTGTTTACCGGGCATGAACTAGAGGATGAAGAAAAAGGGTTGCTCAACTGGAATCAGCCCCGGCTTTATATGCCCTAGCTGCCGCTACAAATAGTCTTTGCTTTCCAACTGGATGGACCGAGAACTCCGAGATACTCCGTATTGCAGACAAGGAAAGGCAGTCACTCTTCAAGCACACATCTATGGCAATAGTATCTGTTGAAATGATTTGGAAGGCCGCGTATCAGACCTATCTGTGCTAATAGTGAGGGAGTGGGGAATGACCGAGTTTGCATTTTCCTGTTGCTTGACTAGGTACCACGACCGAAACTTCCGGTGCCCCGTATTGCAACCATCTCCAGCTCAGGGAAACATTGCTCTTCTCTTCTTCACATGCTATACCGCTTGCAGGTGCTGGTAGATGGATATACTATATTCTCTCAAGTAAGAATGAGACGTGAGTTTATAAGTGAGGAAGTACTCTGCATACGAAAACAGACGCAACTCATTTTCTTTGCTGTACCTTAGACACAATTATGCTTCAAGTGCCCGACTTAACCTCCCTCCCTCTGGATACAGTTTACGGTGTGAAGGTATGCTTCTCTCGGCCCAGGAAGTCATGCAAACAAATATGAGTTTGCTCTTAGAATTTGACACCTGCAGATGTATAAAACCGCTGTAGCTTTCTATCAGCTCACTCAGTTTGGCCAGCAACTTGTTTAACGTCGAAGCGCCAGACACCCACCTCACTTATAAGTAGTCGACTACAAATAGGAAGAACCTTCTGACGACGATGCAGGACAGAAAGGCTGACGGGAGAGGAGGCCGGCTACCCGGCCTACGTCCGAAACGCCTGTCTCACCACACATACAATCCCATGTCATCTCACCCAGAAAACCATAAGTTCAATGCACAAGGCTTCGCTTCCTCTTCTACGCTACCGACATCTTCAGCTCCAACTTCAAAGAAGATTCCATCCATCCCAGCTCATAATTCGGAAATCCAGGCTCCTTTGAGCTGTAGGTACCGGGATGGCATGAGGCTAGGCTGGGCTCCCCTGCCGGTATGTTATCACGAAGATGAAGATCATCGGAGGGAAGGTAGTACCACAGTGTGTGAGATTTGCAGCGAATACTGTGGGATTGAAGTGGTCTGTGCGATAAGAGAGAACTGAAATAACCTACTATAATGCTCATTAGACTGAGCAGATGTAGCTGGAAGTTTTATGAAATAAAGCAGTCGACTCTGAATAGTTTTCTTCGCCTCTTCAGATGAAAAGACTCAAGAAATTCTTAGTCGAAGATTCCGTAAGAGATACGACGTTTCAGACTTTCGTAGCACTGTAGAGGGCACGTATTAAATCGTGCTATGCTTGATTATAAACAGAAGCCTCACTGTAGACACTATTAGACAGTTTATCTGTTAAGATGAACGAAGGAGGTCATTTAGTCTCAGGCTTAGATCTGCAGGAAGACAAAGCAAAAAACACGCTTGATGATCAATGGGACGAGCAATAGCACGAGAAAGCCACGAAGACTTACCTACCCGCCCAGTCGAGACGAGCTCAGAACTTTATGTGGAGACAACTGAATCGAGAAATGCTAGTAAGACGAAAGGAGGAATGTCGCTGTTTAGGACCATTGTGTATTATGGCTCATATACAAAATAATGGAAGCAAAGAAAAGTTTCGATGAGACAGTATGATATATGATGAGATTTCATGATATTGTGAACATATCAGGTTCGATAAAGCGCTAGCATGAGGCCCCGCGGTCCAAATTCAAGTCACGGTTGTGCCAGCCACGTGATGAGATTTTACGTCGAAAAGGTCGCGTTTGCAGTCTCAAACTTCAAACCGGTCATTTGCACAACCTGCGCTCACATTAGCCATTCAGAGCCGAAATGCGTATTTTGAAAGTTGTCTCCACATTGCACACGCTCTGCCTCAACTTCAAGCATGGATGTCGAGATGTATATCCCTCGTCCGTTACCGTTTGCTGACGTTGTATTGCGAAGACGCACAGAAACTGGAACCGCTGAAGACGACGATCAGTGACAATGAAAGTTTATAGGATGGTAACTGGGATTATTGCTCTTGCTGGTACGTGCTGGTTCCGTCATGTCGCCTCTGTCTCGGATATGAACGAGAACAATTTCTTTAACAGCTCATCCCAATGAACGCTGCCGAAGGCTGCTTCGAGGCTTCAATTACGACATGCTTTCCGATGACGTGCAGATAACGCATGCGATTATTAGCGTCAAGACGAAGCCATCGGAAACGCGGAGACAAAGAAGGTGAGGCAAAACCAGCAGGTCACCATCGCACATTCCTTCCTTCGAGCCATCTACAATTGTTTGCTTTTCTGGTGCGGACGATTAGCGGTCCTTCCTCAGGAGCTTTTAAAGGTCTCATATTGCGACATGGGTATGTTTCTAACGTGTGAGCGACACTTTTGGCCGTCCAATAGCTTGAGAGCGTTGAACCTTGTCACGATAGCATCGCGGCTTCTTTATGAACTTCTTTCTCCTGGCTGGACTACCGCGAACCTGGCTGTGCGTCAAAGAAGCTTCAATATAGCATTCCTGCATGTCGAGCCAGGTACGATGTCTCCCGATCCTCCCAGTCAGTCGACTGATCGCCGATTTTACTTCCACTTAGTGGAGTATGCTCATCGAAAGCAGATCAACGACATTTTTTCAGTGGAAGAACCTTATAGCGATGGCGTACTTGGGCTTCTCATCGTGACAGACCGTGCGTTTTAAGGATCTGAATTGGGATAGCTACGGGTCTCGTCATCTGTAAGACGTGGAATTGTTCATATGGTGTGACCGGCATCGTTATAATTACTATTCTCGCATCTGACTCCAATGTGGCAGCTTTTTACCGACATATTTAAGTGTCCTCTGCGAAAGACCTGAGGGACATCTTCAGCTCACCTCGTTCCTCGATGTTTGCCTACGGCGTCTTACTTCTAGCAGCACTGGTAGCAGCCGCACCTCCTGCACCCGTCGTACGAGTGCATGAACCGAAGGTCTCGTTGCCATTCGTCGGCCGGACTCAACGTCTCGGGCAACACGCTTCCTGAGATTGACCGTGCGCGCGCAGCGCATCACATCGCGATGGGGAATGCTCGCGCTGCTAGCGGCCAGCCTGTAAAGCGCCAAGTATCTTTCGACATAACGAACGATGTTGTCTCCTATGTCGCTCAAGTCAGTCGCACTCACGCCTTGTCGGCGCATTTCGTAGTTCTCATTGTTAGAACCAAACCGTTAGTCGGCGTCGGAAACCCGCCTACGACGTACTCGCTTATCCTCGACACAGGCAGCAGCAATACCTGGTAGGTTCGCCATGGCATATCGCAATACCGCAAACTAACAATAGCTTTTCAATTCAGGGTGGGAGGTCTGTGTCTACTTTTTTATCATGAAGAAATATACCGATCGCTATTATAGCCGGAAAGTCGTATACTCGAACGAGTACAAGCCACTCGACAGGCGAACTTGTTTCAGTCATCTATGGTTCAGGATTTTTTGTTCGGGTCAGAATGTATGTTCTTCGACTGGTCTTCCATTTATCCTGCAAAGTTCTAACAGCGCTTTACGCAGTTACCGATACAGTGACGCTCGCCGAAGATCTCGTTATCACTGGCCAGAGCATCGGTGTTGCTGCTTTATCTGAAGGATTCGAGATCGTGAATGGTATATTGGGAATCGGACCGAAAGATCTCACAGAGGGAACATTGCTACTTAGCGGCTCGGCTGTGCCAACGGTGACCGACAACCTGTTGTCGCAAGGATCGATTTCAGAAGAGGTCGTTGGGGTCTTCTTTGCGCCGACGACATCCGAGTCCGACACGAATGGGGAAATCACTTTTGGCAGCGCCGACCTGTCCAAGAACACGTAGGACATCGTTTTCACACCTATTACATCCACTTCTCCGGCAAACCAATTCTTTGGGATTGACCAGTCGATCACGTATGGTTCTGCCGGGACGGCTATTCTCCCTTCTACAGCTGGCGTTGTGGATACAGGAACGACTTTGGTCATGCTTTCCAGCCCGGCGTTCAATACCTACACCTCTCCCACCGGCGCAACAGTGGACGACACAGTCGGGTTGCTCACAATCTCAAGTGATGACTACGCAAACCTGGAGAGCCTGTTCTTCAATATCAGCGGGACGATGTTTGAGTTCACGAAGAATGCACAGACGTGGCCGCGTGCCTTGAACACCGCAATCGGAGGATCTACAGACTCTATCTTCTTGATCGTCGCAGACGTGAGTGTCAATCTACTTCGAATCCCGTTTCTGTGGTTCTCGGACTTAATGAATTGCAGCTTGGGACAGTAGCGACGAAGGGCTCGACTTTATCAACGGGATGACGTTCCTCGAGCGCTTCTACTCCGTTTTTGACACAACGAACAGTCGTGTCGGCTTTGCGACCACCGAGCACACCTTGGACACAACGAATTGAATTGACCATCGCTTCTATACCGCCATGAGTGAGACGCGTACGGACCATTAGCATTCTACTGTTGTCATTGGGAATATATTACGAGTCTAACATGTCAGACTTGTGTTTGTGAACATGTTCACTAGCGAAGCTCGATGCGTCTTTGTCAAGCAAATAAGAAATATATGTCGTCCTTACGGGTATGCTCACAAGTCCTATGCCCCTTTGGAGGTACAAGTAATGCAAAGGTTCTTGAAAATAGCCTCATGTACGGGTTAACAATGATGCCCGCTGCGCCTAAGCTCAACTGCCTTATCCCACATGGCCAGAGGCGCACGACACCACGGGTTGCGCAGTAATGCGACCTCGAGGCGATACTCCAAACATTGGCAGGTGAGGTGCATGTCGTATAGCACCATTGCGCTGTCGCCGACGTATGCGATTGTAAGCGGGCGGAATTATCGGTGGGTAAAGGTCATGTGCAATTGCGCAGCGACGGGGTAGGACGTAGCCTGCTCTAGGCATGGCGTCAGAAGCAAGTATTGGGAGTGGATGATAGATGGGGATGGGGACGAGTAAGGGAAGGAGTGCCGACCCCGATGGAGGGCGCGGCCTTCGTTGAATGCTTGGAAGGAGGTCGACGAAGACCTGGGTTGGACGCCAGAAAAAAGGAGAGAGCGTTGATCATGGGCATTAGCGAGTTTCTTGTGCACACAATTGAGTTGGCTAGATGTTTAGAAGCGACGTACAGTTCATAAGTAAACGATCGCACCTCAACCTCGCCGTACTCTCCTCGTCTGCGAAAATGCCAACCCGACACCCTCATTGTGTCATATCGCACTTGCATCAATACCCAGCTATTTATCCTTCTTGACCAGAAAAATGGACTATCCACCAAGCAGCTCGCTCGCCGTCTCCGCTATGAAGCGCGTCTGCATGCTGCGATTCGCGAACGGCGGAGTATTCCTGATATTGAGCGGCTGTGCGCTGAACACAGTCGTCCGTACTCGGCCTATAAACCCATGCCATTTCACGCAGCAGTATGAGTGCGGTGGATAGGAGGCCGTGCTTCGAGGCATTTTCAGCTTGTGGGCAAGGGTGAAGTCTTCGTTGATCTACTTCAACGTGAGATCCATGGGGTTAGCGGGGATGCTATTTTTCCTATAGCTGAGGCCACCTCAAAGCGACTCAGTCAGAGACAAGCAGAAAAACCTGATGATGAAGGCGCACTGGCACAACAGTTCAGGACACCAGGTTCAGTGAGGCCATTGGCAAGCAGCGCAATTGCTTCGCCATTACGACGAAGAACGCATTGGGAAGCACGATAATTGAATTCGGCACGTCCCGGCTGCAAATGCTTAGGTGAGTTTTTGACCATGACGATCACGGATCAGATCCGCGTGCGGCCTTCTCTATACTCGTGGGTCTGATTTCCTTCATCCTCCGCCCTTTCGTCTCAAAATATAAATTAGTTCCGCTTGTCTATTATCGGAGAGAAGTGTGGCTAGTAGCTCTCATTTCGCGATGCTGGTCGTGCTCGAGGACAGCAGACTCACGTCGGTGATATGGTGGAAGCCTATGGCGTCGGGTGACCGTACGATCATGGAAAGCGCGCCGAAGACAAACGCCTTCCCACTGTAGCATCACGCGAGAATGATTGAGCACAGCCCAAGCACAACAGTGCAACGCCTCACCGCCTCACGAACGAGCAGTGGCGAGTACATTTTCCTCGCTTCATCATTGCCGTTGGCGTGGATTTCTAATCGCTTCTCTTTCAGACAATGAGGTTCCGAATACAATCGAAGCAAAATGCATCACACACCCCACCGAACTAGAGTCCTTGGTCTCATGCAGACTTCCTTAGTTACCGATGTTGATTAATTTCGAAGCTGATGACCTGAGAAAAGCAATGCACAGATGCATTGATAGCGACACGTTGGACCTGAACTAATATAAGGAGGAGTCGCTGACATACCTCCCCCAGCTCACTCTCGCTACTCTACAACGACTTCGCTCAGCTCGGTCAAGATGTCCGAGATGGGCTTTTCTGCTCAGACGCCGATGGTGTTCCCTCAAATTCAGCCCATCAAAGCTGCGGGCTTGGAAGTAGTTTCTGTCAATGCTAAAGGTAAACATTTGCGTGTTCGTACGAAGCTTATTCGACGTTCGTTTTTACAGTTATAGTAGCGGCAATGTTTTTCTACAATCACAGTAAGCTTTACAAATAACCTGAACTTTACGTTCGCTCATCTCCAAGCGATAACAGTTCTCACCTCTGGGGATGAAGTATAGTATTTCTTACTACGCTCATTACTTATTCCACTGACGCCCCGGATCGGACCTCTTTAGATAAACTTCGTATGGGTGTGTAAGCAGTCACTCACCTCGGATAAAGACAGTTGTTTGATGCTTCCGTGTTCGCAGCTGTCTCGATGGAACATCGGAACTGTCATTTATGTGATCGTAAGCCCCATTTGACACGATGTTTGAGATCAACGCTCTCGTTTTGATCACATAAAACAAGACCCGTTACCTTACTGCTGCTATACTCATGTACGTACTCCACCGGTTCTGCAGATTCATTCCGCCCCTGACATTTGGGCCTATCCTTAGATATACACTGTCGATAAAAGGTGCCGTTAAAACTCTCTCCTCCGCTATAAGAACTTACATCAAGTTTTCAAGGTGCCTTTGTTAGAGATATCGCAAGGTATTTCCATGATCCACGGCCCGAAGGCTGCTGGGGATACGAGGCATTTTCAGAACGTTGCCGCTTCGTGCCCATTTGCACCGAGGAGAGGTGTAACTTCTCAGCTGCAGCTTTCACGGGGTAAGTCCATTCCGCTGACTTCCGTTTCCGTTATAAATTATCGACTTGACTCATCCTTGACATTCTGCAGAGATGGTGAATTGCGCTCAAACATTTCATTTGATGTCTTACGCGCTCAACCCTCGTTGACAGTATATCCGACGAAAGCACTGTTCTATACTGGGACTATCGTTGCTTTTTGTTCTCTCTGTGAGTCGTTTTTTATTGTCTTGGTGCTTCGTGTGGATTCGGATTTTGTCTTGTCTGGCTAGGTTTGTTGCAGATTCGAACGTACGCGTTATACGATAAGAGTCGGATGATCAAGTATCTGTTCTGTGCGCTCGACGTCTTTGTACTTGCTGAGAAGGTGCTTGAGGCAACCATGATTCGGAGTGAGCACTCCTGCTCCCCTTCGACTGCTTTCTTCTACTCGAGTTAATGGTTCATACGTTGACACTGGTAGGTATCAAGCACGAAACATTCCGACGAATCCTAGAACAATCGCCAACCGCGTCAGGTGGAATGCACCACTATTCGCTTTTTGCGTCGAGGGAGCGTGCGACAAACGTATATACACCGTTCTTCTGGGTCCCGTTCGCGCTCGTTGAGAGCGTGACCTTTGGGCTAGTGTTACGCAGAGCCTGGCCGACTTCGACTGCGATAAGGACTATGATGCGCCGTTGGAGGAGGTTTTTGGGCTGTCATCGGGCTGCGGACCAAGAGTCTGAGAATCGGAACCAAGCCAATTTCAAGCAGCCTGCAACATTTAGGAACATCGTGCGTGATAACTTTGTCTACTTTTTTGGGTGCGTGTTTCCTAGTGGACAAAGCATATTGTGTCTCACTCGTCTGCTCGCCTCATTTGATATAGCATTTTCGTAGTATACACCTCGGGTGTCATCCTTGTCCTTTTTGATCTTTACTCTCGGTACAGTACGGTAAGCGCATCAGTCACAGACTGCGATCGATAAACACGGCCACAACTCATGTTGTCGTGTATAGCTACGTACCCTCTCTCAACTGCATCTCTTGTCTTCAATAGCAACGACGGGCATTCTTGGTCCCAATTTATTCCTGAACTTGAAGAAGCAATACCACAGGTCTCGCTCAATCGACATTGACTCGGATCTCTTCCACTCGTACGGCGCTGATCTGGGCTCAGAGACGGCCCTCTCGTCGTTCTTTGCCATTCCTGGGCCAGAAGAGAATACCGACCAGGTAAGTATTTTATAAACTCTGACCCTCCGCTACAAACATTCAAATCGATTGCAGAATGCATGTGCTGCTGGTGAGGACCTAGAGGTCAACGATCTCAGCTTCGATGCAACCTCGAATGAGATTGAATTAGATACATTCTTCAGTCAATAAAGCAGGAGGGTGACAGACTTGAACACGGTGTTTAAAACTATGGCTCAGCTGTTGTATGTATTTTTAAGCGTAAATTTATTCCGTTTCAAGAGCTTCAATAAACTTAAATGTGATAGGTTATCGGATCTCTAAGCTTTAGTATTTGACAGTCTGAGATTCAGACCCCATAAGCCAAAAACAGTTACAGTTATGAGCACACAGCTGTATCCAGCCCAGCACATCAGAGACATGAGCTGCAGAGGATTATCACTTCTTGTTTAGCTAAAACCCTTGCACAAACTATTTTCTAGTCATCAAGAAAAGCTTCTTTTCGTCAAGACTGGTAGTAATCACGCATCCTTTTGGCATGAATGATAGCGAGCTAGGAGCATGCTAATCACAGTCCCAGATGACAGTAGGCTAGGAGGCGGCAGTTATGCATAGGGCCGTATGCTAGACGACCTGGAATGGTATATAACTAAAAGTCTGGAACACGGAGGAACAGCGGACCCCGGGATCAGGCCTTCGAAGTTGAAGCCATAACATTTTGTGCATGCATTAGAGAAGAGCTTGATGAGAAGCACTTGGTGCAGAATTTTTACCCATTGCGATGCAGCGGGATATTATGCGTAGATTAGAAGACAGACAGACAGACAGACGACCACTGAATTAAGGTTAGAATGCGACTATTTGTACATATTTGTATAACTACTGAATTAGGCACGGTTCCTCTCGAGACACAGATTACTACTACATGTGGTGCTATAGAGCAATATTCTGATCTGAAACTGCTAATATCTTTCACATTTGGGCGGGGTTATATCTGAGCTGAACAATGCACACGGCGCATGCGTCTGAGAATTGTTTTCCCTTTTCGAAATGGCAGATCACGGAAAATGCCGGCTGGGAAAGGTGAATGCGCCCTCTCGTTCAACGGCATGCGTCTGTCATTGTCACTCAGTTTGGCGATCTGTTCTTGCTCGTTCTGAGTTCATCCCACACGCTTTCCAATGCCATCATTTCGCGACGTGCCTGGCGAGGTGCAGGTCTATCGTACGGACGACGGATGGTATATACACAATCTTCTGCACAAACCCCATCTTTCTAAAGAGTTTGACAGGCAAAAGATCCCCAAACGACGTGCTTTCGCTAGTGGGCCTCCGGAGATACAAATCCTGTGAGGAAAGCTTGCGGCGTCCTGTTCAGCCTTGTACCATTTAGAGCAACGATCTAAGGATGGACCGTAGAGAGCTCCGAGATAGCGGGTAGAAGATGGTCATCGGTACGAGATGTTTGATGATGCGTTTCTTGACGATTAACTTCACGTTCCGCGACTGACTCGTTGCATGGTTGTAGAACATGATACAGTCGAATAATGCCATCGAGCATTTCCCATCCTTAAGAAATGCTCTGACGTAAACCTCGTCTCTCTGGCCGTCGTTCCACTGGTTCCAACCTGCAGCTGTATCCATTGTCCATCGAACTGTATTTCGCGGCTGAATTAATTGCTGATGGAAGACCTGCTGTTCGTTTTCCCCGGTGCGGAACAAGAGTATCATGCAAATGAGCGAGGAGGATATTCGAGCTATAGTCAACGATCAGGAGGGGAAGAATGTTTCTATCGTAACGCTTTTTATGGCGGGGAGAACGGAGTCCGTAACACAGGCTTAGGCGACTATGAAGCGGGTGAGTCAAAATCGCTGCTATCTGTTTGCCATGCGTTGTAAATAAAGTCTTCCGCTTTCAACCCTGCAGTCCCGGCGAAACCTACGATAGGACAAGTCGAAGCGATATTTGGAGACCGATTTTTGGGTCGTTCACCCTGATTTTGGGTAAGTTATTCTTACTGTTCTGCCTCATCGTTCTTCTTCCGGCTTGTTCAGAATCTCAATCATGTGTAATGACCCTGACTGGCTTTTCTTTCTAGTCCTTGGTGATCACTAATGCAAGCTTTCTGCTTTCTTCACCACTCGTGCCTTCGAGAACACACTGCAGAATCGAGTTTCTGTCGTACGTGAGTTCCATGCCGAGCGTGACTCGTAGGACTCTGAGGATGACGTCTAGAAATGGACATCAGATTGACGGCGGAACGTTATTGTGTACAGTGGTATCCTGAACTGGCTTCTGCTGAGAGCCAAAGCAGTGGCCGTGTAATGTCAGGAGGACTCTTGTGGTCCGTGTGACCGTCAATTCTGCCTTTACTTAGGTGGGCGGTCGGCAGAGACGATGTCAAATCGTTTCGAGCAGCTTTTACAATTTGGTCCAGCGGCGGATGGATGATACGACGACGTTGTGCTGAATCTACAGTCGTGGAGATGTGAATCCTCAGTGAAGGGCAATGAAATTTTGTGTCTTATATTTTGGGTGAGTTGATCAAAATCATAATGTACGTACGATACCGGATCTTATACTCATATTTCGGTTCAAGATGTATATCGTTGTAGTAACGCGCACGTCAACACCATTTATTATACATCACAGACTATTCGCATGTGGCCAATTGAAAGGATGCCTGAACGTATACGTTCAATCAGTCCCGCCCATTGTCGTCAAGTGGAAGAGTTACGTGCTCTTCCCTCCAAAACAAAACCGTTTCTAAGAAACACGACAGTCTTGATATAGAATCACTGAATGGGGATGCTTGTGAGTATGAAGTTCCTAATCATCCGTCCTTCTCGCCTCCTAAAAAGCAGTTTTGTTCCTCATCTATTACCGTAAAGAAGAGCGGCAGCGTGGTTAGTACGCTTTCATATCTCTCGAGCACGCGATATCGGTCGTACTCGAGGACAGCAGACTCACGTCGGCGATATACTGGAAGGCCGGATGACCGAACGATCATGGCAAGCGCTCCGAAGATCAACACCTTCCACTGGTCAATTCAATGCAAGACAGTGATGCAAATATCGCGCTCAACATGATTGAGCACAGCCCAAGTGCGACAGTGCAACACAGCTTTTGTCCCACAACCGAGCATTAGCGAATACCTTTTCTTCTTTTCATCAGTGCCACATTGACGTCTATTCTTTTTCAGGCACTAATATCCGAATGCACTCGAAGCAAAGATGCATCGAAGCGCATCGAACCTTATACGCGCAGCCATTCGCTGACGAGGCATCAAAGTCCCATGGCCATGGACCACTCCCGTCCACTAATAGCTTCGTCCGCTGACCAGCGTTACCGCATTTCCAGTCTCGTACACCTCAGTCAGATGCGACGCCGCTCTTTGCGATCGCTATCATCCTTCCCTCTCCCCGCCTCTGATCGCGTATCCAGAGGACGTGTGCACACTTGGGGCGTTCGGCAGCCCTCCGACGTCGTCGTCTCTCGCTCGTGATCTTTGGATGAACACTAAAGACTTCCTTTCCATCTCGCAGACGCTATAATCAACTCTCAATTTGCCACGACCTTCTCCCGGCACTCCGCTCCACCTCACCCGTTCACTCCACCCCACTTTACCGCACATGAGTCTGCAAGTCGATGATTCTGCGTCTGAGTGGGTTTTCTCTACGCCCGAAAATGCGAGTCTAAGCATGCAGGAAGCGGGCTGGTGTGTAGTTGTCTTATCTTTCCATTTTCTCACAGCACTCATAGTAACCGTTAGGCACCAGCTTGCAGATGACCCTCTGGCCGTTACGGATGGCTACTTCAACTCGACTTCGCTCTGGACAGCGACGCCAGGCGCGGCCGCCTCGCTCATCTTCCAGGGCATCGATATCTATCTCTATTCAGCGAAGTCGCCGCAGGGCGGACAGATGTACATCACCTGCGACTGGAACTCGACGGCCATCCCGCTCAATCAGTCCGAACTACAGATGGGAGAGATGGTGTGGCATACGACTGGGCTGGATCCAACAGTACAGCACGTTGTGAAGGTGCAAATGGTGGGCGAAGGCAAGATCAACATTGACAAAGTAGGCATCGACCCGGGGCCGCCCAGTGCGATTCCTCCAGCAACCCCCGATCCTCTCCCTCCAGGTATGCGTCGCTAGCATTGTGCTAAAGTCGATCTAATTCTCAAATGCAGCATTCCCGGGTGTCAAAGTTGTAGACTCTGAGAGCAGCACGCAAACTACGGTGACAAGCACATCCGTCATGACAATGACGATGACGATGACGGCGTCGGCCGCACCTCCTAGCACTTCTTCATCATCGAATATTTCTCTGAGCGGGTGAGTCTGTAATCGTATCCATACGCGCTTCACCCTGACGATTACTTTCACGAACCTCAGAGGTGTGCTCGCGGGAGTCGTTGTCGGCCCCGTGGCTTCGCTCTTCCTCATTGGGATCTGCTTCCTTATGTGCTGGAGGCATAGACGAAGAAGACAAAGAGGACGGAACGAGTCCGACATTCAATACTCGGGATTACGCAGGCTTCGTCTTCCACGTGGGCGGGGGAGAGGATCGGTCAGCTCTCATCGTAGCGAGCCTAACTTCATGCAGATCGAAGATCAGGAGAAGGCAGAAGAGATCATGGGAGAGAAAGACGTAGGAAAGGCACCGGGTGGGTTGTCCGCTATCTTGCCTTCGGTACGTACTGCCTTACTTGCACCAACTCATGTAGCAACCATTGACCTTTCTCTACAGATAAGACGCCTCAGCACGCTAACCCTTGGACAATCCGCAATTACCTCATCTCCAACACCGCCTCGCGCTATACTGGCTCAATTCCCTGAGCCGCCATCTCATCGGTCTATTTCGCCTCCTCATGTACACCATCGTAATCGTAGTCTGGCTCTGAGCCTTAGCATCAACACGGACATTAGCTCAGTACGAGAGAACATCTACGTCGGTACCGTCAGGTCATCCCAGATAGGATCGTTCAGTCGGGGGCAGACAGTTCGTTCTGTTCGAACACATCGGCATACTCTCAGTGGATTCAGTACTTCGGATCTTACGGAGGACTGGCAGGAGGGTGACTTAGAAAATGAAACGGAAAAGGACTACGTCGAGTCCGACAGCGCGCTCTTCTATGCAGAACATTTTAGTTCTCAGTCGGATCATCAATATACAGACGGACGACATGATGCACAAGGTGACTATGTCGAAGAGCCGGACGACATCAGCCCCGATACTCCCCTCCTCCCCAACAGCCCCGCCGTCGCTTCTTCCAACGTATCGCTCTCTCACCACAGCAGCGCCTTCAGCTATGGCTCGCGCACCTCAAAGGGAAACAAGATCCTCCGTTCGTCGCATTCGCGCTCAACCAAACGTTCCAGCTTACGACAGTCGCTTGGCAAGCTCTCGCGCCGCAGTTCTATGGCCCGCACTCCGGATGCGAGGACACCTATAAGCAAGAGCTCGCATAGCACTAGCGCGAGCGATTCACCACGAGACGAAAAGCGCAATCGCATGCTATCGACTCTGAGCGTGTTGAGCATGCCGACTCTATCTGTTGACTCGCCCGGGCTCGCGCAGAGTGTACCACCAATGCCAGTTGTGCCTGAGAATCTGCGGCCTTCGTCGCTCAATGGACCTCCGAGTGCGTGGAACGGGAACCTCGCATCACCGTCTCGGAGAGCTCCTAGTCAGCTACTGCGCATTCACAGGCCTGCGGGGCCTCGAGCACGAAGCTCCTCCAACGCCAGCACAAGTAGCAAAGCAAGCTCCGCCGGAGATAGTATTCATAGCCGCACGTCATCTCAGAATGAAAGGGGAGAAATGTTGAGTGTCGTCGAGGAAGCAAGTGGGTCAGGATCTTTACGGACTTCTATGGACAGAAATCGCGATGTTGAAACTTCGGACCTTCTGGATGACTAGTTCTTCGCCGTTCTACTCTCTGCAAGCCTTCTGTTATGCCTTCTTTTATATTTGTTCTCTATATTACTCGGTTGGACTGTCTGCGGTCGTTTTTGTAGTCTTCATGGAAGAAAAAGTAATAACACGCTAAAATGCGCTTGAAAGCTAGAGATACTCTGGAAGGCAAACAAGCACTACAAAGGGCTCAATGCCGTATCCATCGTCAGGATCTAAACATGCATGTCCATGACCCCCCACGCTCCTTGCTTCCTCGCCTGCTAAGACCAGCTTCTCAGGAAATGTTCCTTGCGCAGGCTTTGCAATGGCAGCTATAAACTCCTTCCAGGCCCGAAATTGCTCGTCCCACGCGTCAGCTTACCGGCAAGGACAATTGTGAAGAATCGCTAGACCACTCCATGTATGTCGACTGCTTCTTGGTCTGGAAGCTGCGAAAAGATCTAGTCAATGAGCTATTCTATGATGGCATCAACGCGGTGAACGTACTCAAATTTTTCGTTAGAAGGACAAACTCCTCCCAAGCGCATGGTACTGTACACCTAGGAAAAGTGAAGATATCCTTCCGACATCAGACTGCTTTAGCCGCCATCGAAGGAGCTTCTCATCCTGCTTTTTGGCAAGTTCTTCAAACTGTAAAAGTGCCTCCTCGGCAGTCGGCCTGGAATAAACACAGTTTTGCCATCTGACAATCTTGTTGACTCGATGGTCTTCCAGTGCTAAATCGTGCCAAATTGTCAGCAAGAAATGAAGCCAGGCATGACATAAAGCTCACTAGAAGAGAGGGTCTTCACTGAAGTCGGGGACCTTTTCTTTCGCGTTGTTCTGGAGCCAAGATGGCTGTCAACCATGATGAAAGCGCGGCCTAGAAGAGTATCCACGGACTTCGAACATTTCTGCCGATACCTCCACCAGCACTCAACTTTGATCAACTCAAGGAGATTTTTAGACCTCAGATCGTCCTTATACGGAAAAGACTTCCTATGACGGACTATGTTATTGGAGAAGGAGAACGCTGAGGTTGAAGGGAGCGGCATTCATTGCAAAGCGACGTTTTGTTCTTATATAGGTCTTTTGGAAATTTATGGGCTCAAGAACCAGCGAACGACACAAGAACGTCATTAGCCTGTTGAGATATTGATTAACACAATAAGTTACCGTGCTAATATTAATAAACATCGCCCGCACACACCGATAAGACGGTCACGGCCTTCGCCTCGTCCCGCACAGTCTTGAAAGCTTCGATTTTGATGCTTCCTGACACTCATCATGTACATTAGATGCATACAATGCGATTGTCATCCAGCGGAAGTCATAAGAATGTTCCTGTCAAAGTTCAAAGTTTATGGGTGTTCGGAAGCGGTGACACAAAAGACACGAGGAAGACATACGAATGGCGTCCTCAATAAGAAGGATATTTTCTCGAGATCAGAGGCTTAATTGCTGTCTCACATTGCTTTGCTTCAGCGACTGTGGGTAACGCGACTTTCGAGATGCTGGTTTAGAGGTCATGGCACGCGATTCAAAGAATGCACGTGATTTTCGCGATTTCGGATTTTCACCCTTTCTCCTGCTTATTTGAAAGAAACAAGCTTGTACATAATCACTCTGTACTCCATGATCGCTTTCCCTTAAAAATGTAGCATTCATCATAGGTAATTTGATTGGAAGCCTGGACCGAAATCGATTTCTCGCAAAGTCAACGACTTGCTACTCATATCCTACTTATTCGAGTCTGAACTATCAATTCTGCAAGTCCAAAATGCTTTATAACGGGAAATTCTGCATCTCAAACGTATAAAGTTACAAGGGCATTGTCTAGGACAGTCTGATACTTCGAAGCTTTGTCAAAATGTCACGAACGAAATGAATGCTCTGCTCCTCGGGAGGGAGATCAGATTTGACTTCGATCCTGGACTGAAAAACTTCGCTTCTCGTCATCCTAGATGCGTCGCCAAACGTCAAGCATGCTACTACAACGTCTTTGAACAAATCACCCATAATGGCCGGTACCATCTCTTCCGCGGCTTCTATCAAGAGGTATTGTCGCAGCCAAGTCCTTTTGGTATTCTTCGGCTTTCCCTGAGCCTGAGCCTCCTTTCTGCATCTGTCATCCGACAAATCAAGCACATCCATATTCCCGTCGAATCCTTTTGAGCTTGAGTCCCAACGGAATAGAGACTTCCACAAGGCTATTTCAAGCAGGCAGATGCCTAGGCTGAAAATGTCGTCACGCATTTCGTAGTCGTATTGACGATATCCGAAGTGACGCGGATGCCTGTACAGCGTTTCCCAGAGTGCACCATTCGGCACGGCATAATACTCTCTCATGGTAGGTCCTCTGCTCGATCTCGACGAATCAAACGCCAGAAGATATGGGATGCCAATCTTGTACGGATACAGCTTTTTGGAGTCTCCTACGACACTCTCTGACACGAGTATTGAATCCGGCTTGATGTTTTTGTGCACCAATCCTAGTGAGTGTACGACAAGTATCGATGTTGCGAGTCTGATGGCGAACTGGACACGATCGTGTAGAGAGTGCTTAACCTTGCCTTCCACAAGCAGGTTTCGCAGAGTGCGTGGTGGAGCACTATCGGGTGGTAGGCGGAATATAATGGCGTGGAGATGCGCGTCAAGCTCAGTGTATCCACAGCTTGGAAGAATTCCGACGCTGGAGGAGAGACTGGAATCCACAGCGTTCGAGTCCTCAGCGAAGAGCCTTGAGATATTCCTCGTTTCCTCCCAAGCAATGTCCCCCTTGTTTTTACCTGTGTACTGCATCACGTTCCGAGGGTCGACGATGCAACCTGAATACGGGCCGGAATCGACGCTATAAATTCCCGTCCCCATCTCGGAGTCGACGTCAGACAATGGTTCCAAAATGTTGCTGTCAATCAAGTTGATATTTACTTCTGAAGCAACCCTATTCTTCGCACAAGCGACGAACTCGATATTAACGGATGCTCCCCGGGCGTCATTCGGATCGACGGAAAGGCGATTAGAGGTGAGAATGGCGAAGTTGAGATCAGTCAGCCAGTGCTCCAAGCTCTCCATCGACGAGCTAATCACTAGTTTCCCGGTAATCATGTACTCAGCCTCTGCTACTCGCTCGCGTACATACGAGGGCTTCAAATCCTCCATGTCCATGGCCTTCTTTCCGAAACAGCTGGAAAATGATGGCATGAGCCTTTTTGTTCTAGGTTCCAGTTCATGGTCCTGAATTCCCAGTCGGCGCTTCCACTCCATGACAACAGTCATAGTCTGGTCCATGGCGAGTTTTGCCTGCAGGACAAGGTGCGATATGTACGTTTGTGTCCCTGTAGAGTAGTCGCTAGGGTCGCGGATAAAACTTGCGAGATGATCGAGTCTCTCAGAGTTCAGAATGGCTCGTTTCATCAGGTCTTTGTGACTGTTGTCAAGCTCCTTGTAGTCCCGTATCGTTCGGCATGTTTTCGTAAAGTTTTCAATGTAAGAGGGCAAGTCGAGAATAAATGACAGAATATCTAATCCCGACATTCGAATGGCAATGAAGAGGAGCTGGATAATACAAAAGATGGTAGAGCGGAGGTGCGATGCGTGAACCAGACTGTTGTTATGGTGAAAACTGATGTTGAAGTATCTCACGAGGAAGCGAAGAGGCACGCATTTTGTTTCCGTATATTCGCATAGAAAGCGTAATCTCAAACCTCAAATCGTTTATCTTCTTTTCGAGAACAAACGAGACCGGATGCGAGTATGAAGGATATATCACTCGAATCACATACTGTAAGTACAAAGCCATATATCCAATTGAAATTCATTTGTAAATGCGCTGCTCAGACCAAAACTCAACGGGTTTTGCTTAGTCTCATATACCTTCGCAGGAACTGTGTCGCACCTTCGGAAGTCGATGCTGAATGGGATGGGTTGATTTCAGTCCTTTCGCAAAGCCGCAGACTGAAGACCTACAAAAAACTTACATATGATATTCTTTGCCAGTAATACACTCTCGCGAGATATGGAATCAACGTCTTGGAGAAATCGCGTAACCCTCCCAGATGATTTCACTTTCAATCTCCATCTGAGTGAATACCATGATTGCTGGGAGACGATGTCATTGAATATTTCGAGTGCTTCGGCAGAAGTACAACGAGTCCTCGGGCTCCGCTGAGTCATATCGTCGATGACCGGTTCTAGAAATGCCAGGTTCTCGTATTTCTGAACCGGACTTTCAGAGACCAAACATAGGACCGGGAAAGAAACACTAACCTTGTAGAATGCATTTTTGAACAAATTTCCCAGAATAAAGACGTCGACAAGGAAAGGATCGTATGGTCTAGAGTCCGACAGCTCTGGAACCTCGCCGTCTTGACAGTAAGTACCCAAGACATTCTTATCATCGTCTGGTTTGAACATGGTTGAGATACCAAAATCGATGAAGTAATATCGAACGTATGAGACGTCCCGGCGGTGTTTAGGGTACGCAATTTTGTATCCAGACGCATCCACCACATGATTGGTGGGATGAAACCCCTTGGGGTACATTTTCTCGGCATCCATCATGATATTAAGGTCCGAACAGTCCCTGGAATAACAAGAATCAGCAAATACCTCCAAATGACAACCAGACAGCAATGTCGGGTGGCAACAATGGTGAAGGCGGTCAGAGCGAAAGACATGCCTCCGTCCTTTCTGCTATCCTGCCACAGATCTTACTCTGCAGTTGACTTTGCTCGAGAGAAATTTATCACCAAAGAAGACTACTCGCCTGTGCGCTATGTTCAGCTTGTGCATGTAAACCAGGCCCTTACTAGACCATCAGAGCAGTGTAAAAATGCTGAGAAACGGTTCATCGTACCTCTAAAGTTTGCTCCATGAAGTCCACAACTTCATCGACAGAGAAGAACTCAGGATGATAGTACGGACGAAGTAAGGGTAGCACCATATAAGTGAAACGTGGGTCGTCATCCTCAGGAAATTCATCTAAAAGGACAACAGAATGATTGGCTGGATCGCCAAGCCTGCCTTCCTTCGACAAAAATCGGGTAATGATGAGCTCGGAGCTAGACACGAGAACGCGCTTGAGAAACACTTTTCGTCCATCCGAAATTCGTACAGCGTCGCTTGTAACAAAACTCTATATTTTAGCAGAGTATAAACTCAGGAAAACAGGGACAGGAAAACACACTGAAGAGACGTACGCTATGGGCATTATAATCCTCATGTGCATACGGATGTCGTTTCGTTGTGATCCATGAAGGCCTCCAGTCTGGTTTATACCGCTGCCGTAGACGATAGCCATGGGATTCCAGCATTAGGTACCGATCTCGCCATACAATCTCAGCCTCAAGCAGAGGACTAGCATCTTCGCGACGTTTACTTGAGCTGTTCATCGCCGTCAGAGTTGCGTGAGAAGGAAAGTGATAGTGCCGAACTCGAAACATGCAACGTAAAAGAATGTGTGATGAACATCACGCTGTGGTTTCGGGGTCCACCTCGAGGCACGTCCCTTGACTTGACTACAAGGTATCTATTGATCGGTGTTTTGGCCCAATTTGTTTCCTTTTGTCCTTTGCCATCAGCTTTTAATTTTTGAATCTCTGATAAGTAGCGACTTGCAATGGGTTCAGCCATAGGAATCTTCTTTCTCCAGACGTCCATCGCACTGGCTGCGATTCGTCCCATAGAAAATCATATCCGCAGCTCCTCCGGGTTTGTAATTGATAACAACTCTTGATTCAAGGTCTGCTGACACGAAAAATGCAGTCAGCGCCTGTAAACAAGATGCGCCTGCGAACCTCGGAAGATAATGTACGTATTCAGCTGGAATGGTATCGGTACAGACTGATCCAAAGAATAGCGCAGGAAGTTGACTACGGCCTACAATGAGCTCCTGAACATCCGAAAAAAGGCGATAGGTCTCGTTGTTGAGGACCCGAATATATGCGATTCATCTATAGAAACCAAGAATGGTATAACTCGGTAAGGAGTTTAATGGTGGCAAGTGTTTATCACTCTTAATTTTGTCTTTTTTTAGCCTTGACGAAAGATATAACGAGCTACAGAGCTCTCCTATCGGACTGGCTCGCCTTCGTGATCGTTTAGGCAGTGTGTTCAAGAAAGATCCGGATGCACTCGTGAAGACGTTGATATATGACGTTGAAAATGTTAAATTGAAATACTCGGTATGTGATTTACGATGCTCCCTTTCTTCGGTCCATCATGATGATAACCGGCATCTAGAGGAAAACGCTTTTTAGATCCAAGTACGGTATCCTGTGCCCGATAGCATTTCGCTCCGAACACGATCTGCCAAGTATTCTAGGAGCACCGAGATCGAACCGTACTTTTGCCTTAACATGGTGTGCTCGGTTTCAGCGTACGTCGTTTTCTTTTCTCACTTCATGATTCATATACCTCAACTTAAGTTCCTTGCTTTCTCGACATGACTGGCCTCCAGAGCTCAACTCGGAACAGACAGATGCAGGCATACTCGAAGTGATCGGTATCACAAGCAGCGGCCTTATGCAGTGGTGGTCCAATGACCATCCCGATCATGGAAAGGAAGGTATGTCTGCTCTTTTATCTCCTTGGGACAAAAAAACTTGGGTTTACTCTTAACCAGAGACGAGAGTTTGGAGTGACTTGAAAACCCTTGCACTCAAACTAGTGTGCGTGTTTGACAAGACGGCCCTTGATGACAGCTCAAGAAGCTCTTCAGTAAGTTTATGTTCCTTTCCCATAGAACTATCACTCAGTTGTAAAATCACAGTTCATGGCATTAGTGAGCGATGCCAGTTCCCAGGCCAGAATTAAGGAAATATGCATGCGGTTGAAGAAGTTGGCGATAAGTCTCTTCAGATTGTTATATCTGCGTCATGAATACTTCAACGACATCCTTCCCCTGTACGAGCTACTCGTTCCGTACGTGCCTTTTGTTACTCATATGCTTTATTGAGGCTAACCGCCATTTACGAAGTGTAACATATGCATTATCGGTGCTCCTTGGCGTCGATAACTGGACCTCGATGGGCATACAGGCTACGTCTGTGCTTGAGAGCTATCTAACCATCATGGATGCTCTCCGCGATGTATGCTCGTTAAACTTTGCACCCTCAAATTCCCACTGATCATGTAAATCAGGCTCTTATTACTCACCTGGGCGCGTATGATGAGATGAAGATTTACGAGACATCCGATAACATCCTGTCTTCCGCTCCCTGCCTCTATACTGCGAACAGTAATGCCACTCTTGTGGGAAATGAGTCCATGAAGGCTTTTACGCTCCGGCAAGAAGCAGTTAACGGTACGCACAAAATTGTAACATAACTCGTTTGTTCACTGATATTCACTGACTAAGAGCTGGAAGCAATCGGATTGATTGAGGTAAATCTTGACCTTACTCGGGGAGAACGAGTTGGATCCGGCTCTTTCTCGAACGTATCCAAGTACCCTGCAGAAAATGGAGCGGAAGAGGTGAGCTATATTGAGTATTGGGATATTAGAGACTTATGGTGTCTGTTATCCAGTTCGCAGTGAAGTTCTTCAAGTGTAAGAAATCTGATCTGGAGAGGACGAAAAATGTTAGCTCTTGCAAATTCTACTTCATCAATTTTACTGATTATGAACCAGCGCCTACTGCGCGAGGCAAAACATTGGGTCGGGTTATCACACAAGAACATCAATACTTTGCATGGAATCTGCATCCATCCTGAAGAGGAGCTACCCGGCCTCGTCTCTACGCTCTGCAACTATACACTTGATGATTATTTAGACAGGAGTATGGATGAAAAGGAGAAACTAGGATATGTGAGTTCGAACTTACTTTCCAAAGAAATGTTTTCCTGAATTCATTTTAGCTTTTCGAGATCGCAGAAGGTCTTGAGTACAGTAAGTGATTTATCTTCATCTTCTCTGACTCTGCGGCTGACTCTATATAGTGCATCAGGTCAAGCATCTAGCACATGGAGATCTTCGTCCAGTACGATCCAGCTTATCGTTCTTCTTCATCCCCTCTAAGTAACTTTACCTTTCAGCCGAACATTCTGCTTGCCCCGGGAGCCTTCGGTTGCGGACTAATGGCAAAACTGAACGACTTTGGGGTTTCTGACTCGAAGGTTCGCCGTGATGGCTATAAGCTTACATCAATGCAGCACACAAACGACATATATCTGGCCCCGGAGCTGATGCCCGCCAAGAAGAGTGCGATCCCAGACCTTCGAGGCGTAAAGAAGCCTACTGGACCTTGTCAGGTCTCTTTGCCGGGAGATATATATGCATTTGGATGCGTGTTCTTAGAGGTATGTCCACTTATCATATTGTTGATTCTGTCACTGACCAAGCAGCGTATTGAAGGTCCTTTACGACAAGCGTCCCTTTTACTACGATACAACTGGATTCGTAAAACTCAAGAGAGGTGGACGTCTTCCTGCGCTTCAGGAGGATATCCAAAGCCAACACTGGGAGTTTTTAGCACGTACTTGGGACTCGAAAGCGGATAGGAGGCCCTCTGCGAAAGACTTGGTGGACCAAATTCTAATTTTCATGACGTAATCAGCACACTGCGTAGTTCTGCTACCTTTCCTTATGTACTCTAGAGCGGATTTGTTACGGTTGTTCTCGTTTTTAACTTCGTTAAACTCAATGATGAAGGAAGAGGATACGACATTTCTTTTTTATGAAGTGCGTAGTGACCATGAAGCATTGTGTTCGAGCCAAAATCTGCGTCACAAAACGGGATACTAAGTGTACAATAGCATTTTCTCGAGCTCGAGGACCACGTCTGTGGCGGACGGTCTCAGCTCGGGCGACTGGTCCCAGCATCGCTCCAAGAAACTCCATAGCAAATCATCGATATCAACAAGCTCCTTTGGGGGCCTTTCGGGTGGTTCACCGTTGGTGAGCGAGTCGTCGATATCGCACCAGTCTGGATATGGATCCATGGCAGTAAAAATCTAGTTATGTTCGATATTAGAAAAAAGTCATGGCCAGAGAGCAGCTTTACTTGCCTCGAGACACGTACATGCCAGTGACCAAACATCTCCGTATGTGGTAGGGCTTGCATATTTATCTGGGTGCATGACATACTCAGGTGGCGACCACGCTATGGCACTAACATGAGTGGAATTCAGAATCTTGAACAGCTCAGGATCCGAGAGCTTCGCAGACCCGAAGTCAATGATCACTGCCGAAAGGACACCTTCTTCATCTCGCACTAGAGCATTACTCTGATAAGAGTACATTAGACAGTAGCACATGAACTGTGTGCACCACACCTACCGCTCTAATATCTCTGTGCACAATCACCGGAGACAGGTTGTGTACTAAGGAACGAATCAGTCTGACGTCTTCAGGAGATGACACGGTTCCGGTTGTAAGATGGCAGAACACATACGGAAGTCAAGACCGCGAGCGATGTCGCATGTCTGGTGCAATGGAAGTGTGAGCATAATTACTAATAGTCTAGCGATGTGTTTGACTAACTAGCTTTATTCTTTGCTTCGCGGGCAAGGCATGGTTCGTCTGCTCTTCAACGTACGCACGAAGGTTACCCTCTGGATAGTACGGACTGACGAGGGAAGGGAATGTTTCGCCTGGGACAGTCATGTAACCGTAGAGCTCGAGGATGTTGGGGTGAGAAACGGTATGTCTCCATATACCCGCTTCGCGGTCAAAATACTGTGAAGCAATCTCGTCTTCTAGATTACAAATTCAGTGACGAATCTAGCACAAACCTGAAGTAACTTTTCAGTCCGTTCCGCGCTGGATCTGTCAGCAAATCGGCCATTAATCGTCTTGAGAACGACATCCTTTGAAGGATCATCGTCAGCTATACTACCCGGAAGATTGAGGTATTTTTGCAGACTTACCTTAGTCTGTATAGTTCCAGAAATGTTCAGATCCATCTTTCCCTTGGTTAGAATGGCCCGGACACCATTAGGGAAGTTGAAATGCTGTTTTTTGAAGGTAGTATAATCTAGTGCGGGCAGACCACTAGACAACAGATCTTCCAGATTCTGAGCCGATAACCAGAGTTGAAATATAGGAACGACGTACTTGCATCGATCGAGGCTTTCAGAGTCTCGGTCATGAATATGTTCAAGCGGGTGTTCTGAGCTGGGACAGTTGAGGAGCGGAGTCCTGCAGCGGCGAGGTAGGCAGGAGGTCAAGCAGAATGACAAACCGACGTTGGCCGCGGCACCTCCTAGGATCATTATGGACCTATGCCGTCCCACAAGGCTCAAGTGTCCGGGGTCCACTAGAGAAATTTGCTTCCGGGCTTTGCGATCGCGCAACGCACAAGGACAATTGAGATCTGACAGAACCGTAAACCTAACCGAGCAGTCAGAGTCTTGACGACCTGTTTCAGTTAGCTTGCGACTCACGGATAGGCCCATTTTCGAATGCACATAGTGAGCCAATCATAGACTATAAGAACTTCGATCCGCCAAAGTGCAATGCTTGTCCATCCCTTTGTTCATTACAAAGCTTTCACACAAGACGACCTGCGTTTGGAAGATATGAGAATAACTTCTCAACAGTACTAGTAACAGGGGACAATTCTTTCTTCGCGTTTCCGATCTAGTCCGATCACGGCGACCTGGCGTTCTCGGAGAAGAACCTCATGATCATTTATTCCAAGTCCACGGGACGTCTAGCTGACACGCAGCAAGCCAGTGGACCGTCTTCTATGCATCGAGTAGTAGATATAAACTCCATTCTATATTCAGAAGGGTGCGGAATGTGCAGTTTATCGAGAAGTTACTCACTATACACAGTATACAGTTAGCTCAGCAAGAAGGCGGTTCACGAATGCAAACATGACGTACTTGCATTTCTACAGTCTCCCAGGAACGTATGACGAGCGAGGCGGTTGCGATGCTATAAGGTCGAGTGGTGGCCGTGGGGATGCTGTCGTCAGCCAGCTTGACACCCAAAATTGAGAAGAAATAGTTTCAAGAACAATAACGGTATCTTTGCATCTGCAAAGTTTGGCGGAGTATTGACCCTGCAAAGAGAGCGTCAAAAATAAAAGCAACATCGAAGGGAGACGAACACGCTTTACGTAACACACACTATGCAGAGCTTGAAGAAAGCTGATTCCCTCAACAACCGATCGAGGAAAGTGGCCCATTTGGTCACTCAAAACAAGATCAAGCGTTGTATCCTTCTTCGCATGCAATGTCGATCTTGAGATGACGAGCTTCGCAGTGTAAGATATGTGTTCTGAAGGTGGCTAATCACGTCGATCATCGTCTTGAAACCAGAGAATGAATGCTCCAGCGGCAGATAAGTCAGATATGCGGCTTTAAGCCATGGTAATCACCTATGCAAGACGAATCAGAGACACACTTTTGGGAAGAGTGAAGATGAAGCCGATTCTATACGGTTTATGTTGGAATCTAGTCTTCGGATGCTGAGAAGGACGAGAGACAGCTACGAAGAGCCCCATTGTGATGTTGAAAGTATGACAGCGATGCCCCAGATGCCATCCCAAACCATTCGAAGGGTTGCACTGAATGGAATTACCGAGCATGTATCCTTCAGACTTCGTCAATCGAACGGAAGTCGCCAGAAAAAAATGAGTTCGTAACAACGACTTCAAGAGAAAAATGCAAGCTTACATTAATGCGCCTCAGGCGCGAGAGCTTTAGTTTTCCAACAAATGTACGACCCTGAAAAGATCCCTTGTGGTCTGCCCTCGCACTCTAGCGCCATTCGCTGTTAAAGTGAGTCCTTTCGAACATACGCTGAACTAGCCAGTCTGCGCATGCCTGGACCGCTTGAGACGTCCAGGCCCGCCTTTACGCCGAGGTCGTACGAATCTATGCTCGGCCTGCCATTACTGTCGAAATGCGACAAGTGATAAGAGAAAAAGATTAGAAATGAAAGTAGGAAAGCCAGCAAAGAGAAACGCACATAAACATTAAGATGCCACT
>NBAY01000169.1:0-27344 GCA_002794775.1 Porodaedalea pini | reverse complement strand
AGGCTCATGACCTGACTCCCTTCAGGGCTTGCATCCTCCGGAGCCACTACATGCATCGCCATAACGTGCTGAACGGCAAGTAAGTGCTCCCAGTTCACCTGACCCTTAGTATCGAACGGGCCCCATCCATTGTCTTCTGTATAATGTTTCATATCGTAGACGAATGCGCGAGTCTCGACACGCCGTTCCGCAGAAAAGTCTGGTGCTGTATGACCCATGAGAGTGTGCAGCTGGGCAGCGCGTTGGCGGAGCACATGTGGGAGCTCCGTGCGACGGGCATAAAGGTGTTCGAGAAAGTCGCCGAGTTCACGACGCGCAACGAGCCAAACAAGGTTCCGCGAAATCTCGTCCGAGGTGTAGAGGTATGATGCTGCCGGTGTCTGAATAATCATGGACACGAGCGTTGTAAGCACCTCGAGGAGCTGGCCATCGCTGCGGCAGCACGTCGGATTACTAATGACAGTCTGCGCACGGATGCGTCGCTTGAGTTCGTTCTGCCAGTCAAATGTTACGCCATCAGGTATGAGTGGTTCGCCGAACGAGTTTATGCACTTCCGTGGGTCGTCAAAATGTTCGCCTGAGAGAAATAGGGAGCGCCAGAGATGCTGGTCTGCCGATTTATAGACTAAGGAGAAGTACGGGCGGCAAGTTTGAGAGAAGCAAGCGACTGCGATGGGATCAGCAAATATGAGCATACGCTCAATGAGTTCCAATGGCAGGTCAGAAAGTGTGGCCGACATCGTGCTTTGAGACCGAGGAGGATTGAGATAGGGGAAGCGGGATACGGGATACGGTTGCAGACGTGGGAAAGACGCGTTGTGATAATCGACGTGGCTAGAGCACGTGGTCCCAACGCGGCCCCATATGGGAATTTGATGCGCTGATGCGATGCCTCTTCGCGACGTAGTCTTGAGTCTTAAGTCTTCATAGTTGCTCACACTGACAGCCCTTGACTGTATCCGGTACCGTGTTCGAGGCATCGTCACTATAAAGCAACGTCGGCAATTGTCCTTCTGCACAACTTGCGAGGAGAGTCAGTAAAGGCCGATGGTTAGCACTAGGAAATCAACGTGTGTCCTTTCCAGTCTCTGTTTGTGCGACTCATCTGTTGAGCTTCGATCGACAGAGGAAGCCTTCCAACTCCGAAGCGCAAAAGTCTTGTAGATGGCAACTGCGAGGAAGACGATTACTCGGACGAAGAGGTTCCCGAGAAGGCTGTAAGGAAACGTGCCAAGAAGGAGCAAGTCCCTGCCCAAGCCACCACGAAACACACAAGAAAACGTATCAAAGCTACGCATGATAATGAAGATCGCAATGAATCCAAGGCTGGAGAGGGCTCAAGGAAGCGCTTGAAGGAAGAGGATGACGAAGAGGAAGAGCCAGAAATGACTGCTCCGACATCTGGCGATGTTGCGAAGAGTAAGACCGAGGTTCTACTTCCATTCTAAAGAATTGCTAATCTTGTAAACCCACAGGGAAACCAGGCAGAATAGACTCCCTTATCACGGGCCCAGAATCGAAGGGTTCAAAACTGGCCTCTAATGGTGCTTCTTTAAGCAACAGCCACAAACATCGCGTGCGGAAGTGTGATATGGGGAAACTCGCTCGAATGATGGACCTGCCGGTTGAAGTGTTCTGCGAGGTACGTAGTATCGCAATTCATTGCAATAATATCTTTGTGACCTAATGCAAACTGTAGATCGCAACGCATTTCAAACCGATCGAACTCTTGCAACTGTCCCGTTCGAGTCGCATGCTACGCGACTTTCTCATGTCAAAGTCTTCGAAACCCATTTGGGTCGCATGCGAGATGGCCATTGGCATGCCTCCATGTCCGCCCGACTTGAGCGAGCCTCGATACGCAAACCTGTACTTCGAGAAAGCTTGCCACGTAAAAACTCTGTCCTCTTCGCATACTTTTGTGTCATTCTGAAATTTGACCCATTTAGGCTTGTGGTTACTCCAAAGTGGGCAGAATCACGGACCAGTTGCGCATTCGTTTGTGTAAAGGATGTAGCAAGTTGAAGTTCGCCATATTTCTTCAGAACCATCCGCCGTTTGTGCTCAATCATACCTCTTCCTAATGCAGCGTCGTTCAAGGCGGGGTGCTAGCTAAAAAAACTTTCGGACCTAAAGTTAGTAAGAACTACGAGATATACTCTCTACTACCATGGAACAACAGTATGTACCGTTTGATTTCGATCTCGTTTTCCAAACTAATCTATCGAACATCGATTCAGTGGAAGCGACAAATATACCTTCACTGACGATGGTTAACTCGACGATCCAGAGCCGCTACTTCTTGAAGTATGACTTCCTCGAGGTCATCAGTGCTTATCTGGATACAAAGCCTAATTCGGAGGAACGCAAACTCTTTGTGGAAAATCGGCATCAAGTTGTCGCAGAAATTGCAAAAGTCAGTAAGCTTGGCTAAAACTTGTGATCATGCGCTTGACCTTCAGCTCAATATTAATGTCATGTCTGAATCATCCAGAGTATCAGATGCGTGAACGCGTGGCAGTCAGGGCAGTGGTGGGATCGGGTAAATGCTGACGAAAAGATTAGGACAAGGCGGAGAGCGCAGTAAGTTCTCTTCATACATTTTCTCTGTGAGTATGCTGACAACTTGTACAGAATAGTCAAAAAAACTCACTTCGCTCGGCTACTCAAATGAGGAAATCGCATCAATGAGGTCATTGCCTTACAGTATGCGGGAATCCTGGGGACAGCTTGTGAACCAGCCGAGAGAAGTGACTGAACGGAGTATGACCATTTAAATTGTTCGCGCACCGTAAATCTCATCTAAGTACACCCACAGTCTGGAAAAACATTCAGCCAAAGCTGGAAGCGCTCATCCAGAAGAAAAAGCAGTTCGATCATGATCAACTTGTTAATCAAAGGCGTGAGAGACGCAAATCTGAACTGCTTGAGCTGTTCACAGACTGCAGTGGGCAACAGCAGTTGGATAGAACGAACCAAGTGCCGCTTTGCTTTGTCGACCTCTGCAAGATCCCGGTGGTGTCAGACTTAATCGAAGAGGACGAATGCTCTGTCAGAATGACCACGGACCGTTGGAAGGCCATCGAGGACAAGCTGCCAGAACTAATAGAGAGTCACTCTCGTAAAGTCAAACGTGACTGTGCAGCTCTTTTGCTTTCAACACGTCGGATACCGGACGGGATCGAGATCACTCGAGTGCCGGATACGGATTCAGAATCTGATGAGCTGGTAGCAGCGGATGCCGACGTTGATACAAGTATCGTCTGGCGAGCTAACGCATTCTTCAACTTGTATCACGCTGCATATAGCGTCTCGACCTTCTCCAGCATTCTTTCTTCACGACGTAATATTCTATTCGCTCCGAGCTTCTGCGAGCCGTGGAATGTAGCTGTATTTCAGGTTCAGCGCCTCACCCTTCAGGTCGCAGATGCATTGCTGTCTTCGCTGGGCTTTGCCGAGGATACAACTATGGAACACATGGCATCTTTGGGCAGGAGTTTCATTTGTCAACAATGTGATCCTGTTTTGCGTAAGCGCATGACATGGCGTGATCTCGTACGTGATTCGTGATTCGGTGGACTCGTTTATATCTAACACCAAACTGTCTGTCCTGCTCGCAATAGGTCAGCCACGTGTACGGTGAAGCCCGGGAATACCGACGCATAGAAAACTTTTGTCGGACACATGAGATACCCCTGCTTGACAGCCACAACATCGAAGTAGACGGCATCTCGCTCGCATTTATTGACCCGAACTTCAATGAACCTTCGGTTGAATCCTTTACAAAGGCTAGTGAGCCGATCAATGGCACTTCGGTGCAGAAATACTGCGACTATTGTCGGAGCAAGGGCTCGGTCGCGGTTTTCTTGTACAAGGAGCAACTCGCAGCACATGTGCGAAGCAGGTGCGTACTTATCTTCCGCCAGCTAGTCGCCGCCCGTCTGCCAAATATGTGCTGATACCTTGAAACTAGCCATGGAATTGACGTTGAGCCTCAGTGATGTCGCACAAAATAGCAGATATCTTCTACGGTTTTTTATGGACTGTGTTTTGCTAAACAGCATCGCAGAGAAGGAGAGGAAACATATTCAGACATTTACAAGCACACTGTTATATATACTCCGGAATGAATTCCTTCACACGATTAATACCGCGTTAACGCGAAGTAAAGCTCGCGGCCAAGAATGTACGCGGCCCATGCTAGGGCACTCCAACGGATGACTCGCAATACAACGGGCAGACGGCGCTCTTCCTCTATGGTGAAATCTCCGGCGCTGAGCGGCGTCCCGCCAAACAAGGGTGGACGGGACGTGTCTTGGGGCTCATACGAGGCATTAGCTATCGATCGGTATGTTGAGAAGAATGCATCGCCTATGAGAGATGAAAAAATTCGATATAAATCCACTGGGTCCTCAGGTATGGCCTAAGACTATTCGAATACGACTTACGCTTCCTGCGTCTCACAGGCGCTGCGATCCTGCTAGCTGCGTTGCGCGCGTGATCATCCATGCGCCTGTAGGCGTCCTTGCCAAACCAGACTGGAAGCATGAGGAGGTGCGGCCACGCCCAGAGGATAAAACAAGGCAAATGCGATAAAATACGGATGCTCGAGTGCTGGACGGAAGAAAGATCACGAATACTCTAAACACTTTACAGGACGCGGAGATCGGAGTTTTGTTAGGAAAGGACGTACTTTCGTCGTTAGTAAACCCGTGCGCAAGCCGTACGATCCATCGGACAAAACCGTGCCACAGTTCCTTTATACTCCATTCCTTGTTTACCTTCAGCTCATCATCGAGAGGTGCGCTGCCTACAGAAGAGAACGGGGGCATATTGACATTGAGTTTGCAGGTGAAGGTTGTTCTTGCTAAGCGCAAAAGCCGGCCAAAGGCTTGAAGTAACCCAAGAACACGTTCAAAGTGCATTGACTTCATAGGCTTTCATAACGCCAGAAGTCATCACAGGTTGCAAGTGATACACGCCTCTTCGGTGAGGTTTCTCAGTATAAGTTAACAATTTGAATTCACATCGACGTCATTTCGGAAGCATATTTAAATGTTATACTTATTCATAGGCGGCTTTGGTGCTCTTCGCTACCTAACTTTCCATAATTTCGTTCTCGCGCGACGAGCGAGAACTTCTGAGGCAGTAAGACCAAGCTCCTCAGACTTGATATGGAGTGCCTGCAAGCGCAGAATAGCAAAGCATATATAAGAATACAGTGTGTAAATGTCGCGAAGAGGTCAAGAGCTCACCAGCTGCTTAGACATATAACGAGAGCAAGAAGAAATCACCAACAGCAAACAAAGCTAATCACAGTTGATGGCAACGTCAGTAGAATGCAGTCGAAGTACGGAGTTGAAAAGACATACGCCCGGTTGGCCGGAACGGCTATAAGCATCCTCTAATTTCGCCTTCCTCGTTAAGACCCCAAACTTCCTTCGTATTGTCGATGATGGCATCGCCGAATAACTTTTTCATTGTGGGGGCGAATGTTATGATATCCCGTACTAATAGATTCAGTTAAGTACAGTTGTCTGAGAGTTTGAGAAGTATCCAGAAAACGCACGCGAAGACCACGACATCTACTTGAAGCTCGGAACCATCGGTGAACACGACTCCATTCTTTCTGAAAACGCTCGATTTCCACGCCAGATTTGATCTTCACCCTCCCATCAATGATCATGTCCGCAAGTCCTACATCGATCCCTGAATGCGAGGTGAGAACGGAAATGAGGTGCAGCAAATTCATCTAATCACGCACAGTAGCCTGTAATACAAGGTCAAATATCATCATATTTCTGAGTGAGACTGTTAAGAACTGACCACCCAATCTTTTCGAATACCAAAATCTTATCACACAGCACCATCGGCCATCCGATAGTCTCAAGCCATTCTTCTGAAGTCCCTCATGCATTTCACGATCGAATTCATTTGTTTCTTTCTTCGTCTTAGCCAGGAGCTTCTTGACCAAACCCAAACGGCATTGCGGCTACTTTGAAGTCATTGACGTCAACCGGAAACACCTTCCGGAAATACCCCGTCGTATTCTTTCGCCTTCAGCGCGGCTGAAATTACAACTGTCTCCGACCGCTGGAACATCGTCACCTCCTTTGCACCGCGCGTGACCAGGTCCTGGCATATATCTGCAGAAAGTGTTTCCAGCACCGATGACGAGAGCACGCTGACCCGCGAAGCCTGTCCACCCTGATAGACCGAGGCGTGGATCTTCGTGCCTTCGAACACGTCAGAAGAAAGAGTATCGCAGGGATGATCGGATCACCCAGAACTCCGGTCGCAAGACGATGTGACTGGGATGCAGAACAACCTTGGATCATTTCTGTTGACGGTGACCGTACCATCGACCAAGCAACGAGTCGTACGTTGGTCCTGGCAGGATAGTCGAAGATGTCCACACGACCAAATCTTGAGACTCTGCATATTGCTCCATCCACGCAGCAACTTTATCGCGAGTGTGAATGTCGGCCAGTTGCGAGGAAAGGGGCATAAAGGACTAAACAAGGGCATGTGAGACATGGACCATAGAAGTTGTCACCACTCACGATGATGATGAGATCTCGGTGTATGCAAGGTCAATGTTGGGTAGCGCATCCGCCAATTATCGCCAACGCGTGCATTTTGTTCAATAACAATTGTACGTATGTTCATCTGGCGAAAACGCGCAGCTACTTGAAGACCGGACTGCCCTGCACCGACTACCCTGGCTTTCAGATCGTGTCTCAAGGCTGAAATAACGATAACATACTGATAATGGCTTGTGGGTCGTTCTCAATTGCGGCGCGCCGTTCACCCTTCACTTCTCCCCAAGACACCGTGTGCCCTCCATACAGACCAAGCTCATGACCGAGCTCTTCATGGCCTTTGATCTTGTCAACTTCGACATAAACAGAGAATGCTTTCCAGGTTCCTTCGTGATCCGGTAGGAGCCTCGCAAGCCCTCGTCCTTTTGCCAAGGGTGTCTCGAAAACAAACGCAAATTCGATACCGTTCGCTTCTGATGAGTCCGGAGGGCTGAATCTGGAGGGAGGTACGCCGGACTGATCGTCTAAAACCAGATTGTCGATTTGTATGTTGGGGAGCGCTGCGCTGAGATATTCCGCTATCTTATCGGGCCCTTCAAGCGCTCGTGTTTCCCAGCTGAAGACAAGCGAATCACGAAGCCAACCATCCGGCAGGAATAAGGATGCGACCGACTTCGCTTTCTTCGCTGCCAAGTGACTAGAAAACTTAGCAAGCCAGTCCTGCGCGATTTGCTGAGGCTCAAATGTTGCGTTATTCATAGTAGAAGCTGGGCTGTTGTCCACGAAAATGGCATGCTGAATGCGTTGGCAAGCTTCTCAAGCTTTATACTGGCTAGTAGAAGTCGTGTGAGTAATTACTAGTGAGCAAGAAGGCTTCGACGACTACCATATTCAAAACGGAGCCAACGGGCCCGCAAGCTTCTGCGAAAATTTGAGGCATGCCTGTTGACTAAAGCCTCTTGCTAGTAGAGAACGTGATTCAGTTGTGAGCAATGTGAATATCCCATCTTGTCGCGAAGGAACAAAGAACAAATTGTTGCCTATGTTAACCGGCAATTGAGATTGCCGATCTTCGCGGCGGCAGCTGACCTGAAAAGATCAAGGGCATACACTCCATCGTAGTCACGATGATGAACGGCCTGATCAACAAGCTCTCTCGGAACGAGTAGGGTGCCATGTAATCGTTTAACTCTAGCTTCGCTCCGGATGGTCCATCAAGTTGCTACAATTTTTGTATCGAAGTTCCGGTGTCGTCGTCTTAGTTGAGTTACTCACTCACGGCGTGCCTGACTCATGTGCTGAGCGTGCTTTAGATCTACAAGAATCCTGATGGTCTCAGTCAGCGTATAGGCGTATAAGAGAGGTAATTCAGGGACTGTACCTGTTGCCAAACCGTAGTCACCCACTGCAGTTTGAACTGCATAATCCGGTAATCGTCGAAGCCATGGCGAATATTCTGACATCCTACCTCGCCCAGAGACAAATCACAGATGTAAGCTTCTGAATTGTTCTAGATATTCAGTACTTAACAAACGGTGCAGTATATAGAAGGTTAGTAATCACCCTACTGGCATGACCGTCATCAAGTCGTCAGCATTGCTCTTTTGGTGAGCACCTTCAATGTACGTCACTAGACGACCGAGGCTGAAAGTTTATTCCTTATCGAATCAGGAATACGCCTATTTCTTGACGTTGCAGGCGGAGGTTGAAGCCGACAAAAACGTAATATGCCCCGTGATTTTGATGTAGGCCCCGTGACTGATCTACCTCACTCCTAACCTTTGAGCTATAACTCAAGAATGGCTAGGCATAGCACAATAATATGGGTACCAACCAAAAGCTATTGATGAGTAGAGTCCAGGAAAAATAAGGGTATACAGAGAAGCATCCTAACAAGGAAATTACTAGCAGAACACTCTTGAGCCATACTGCCCAGGTCACCAACTTGTAATGAGACAACCACAGCATGAAAAACCATAGTAGACCTGTTCTGGAGAAGTTAAGATGAGGGGAGCAAGGTTAAAATAATAAAATATTATCACATTTAGTAATTTATCTGCAGGAGAGTGCTGAAGGAATGGCAGCTGCCACCTGGCTGTCCAGGTCTAACTTTGACTCCTGAAGTGACCCAGACACATAAGTCAGAAAGCTGAGAATTATAGAATGCCATATATATTTTATATACTACTAAGATCAATAGTCATAATGCTACAATACTAACAATGCAAGATAAGTGTTAGGACCAGTGCTGTAAGCCCACCAGAGTGTTCTTACCATGTCTGACATGACACTGACTGTTGGGACACAGTGTCATGACTCCAAGGTACCAAGCTGCCAATATTCTGAGATGCACAGACTCTGGAAGGCCAACATACAGCTATACCATGACTACACTGAGTCTGAGCCTGAAACTCAGTGGCAGCATAACCTCCAGACCTTTGGAGCATGGCACATTACACTCTATTCATATCCTTTTTATATTCCCTTCACTTCCCAACCTGTCCAAAGCTAATATGAACCTGTCCAAAGCTCATATGTACTTGCACTGAGTCAAGTGATCCTTTGGCATGTGTATGCCAAAGATTTACGTATTCTGAGAGTAATTCTCAACAGACTCCTTTTGGACTGGTACTGTATGATTCATATTATCTAATCCTTTCTATTTGAACCCTTTCTAATGCCTTTGTTATCTCAGTCTCTCTGACAGCAACAAAGATTGTTTTGTCCCATCTGTCTTGTAGGCCCAAGCATTAGCACTACCTAGGTGCCTTCCACTTTTGTTTTGATATTTGCAGAGTGTTCTTCACCCCTGTACATCCTCACACCCCATGTCATGATCCAATGAATTTCTGGCCTTGTGTGCACCTGCAGGCCTTACTAGATGTTCCCAACTGCCATCTGGATATTCCAATCAAGTCTAATTGACTTTGATCTCAAAATAGCACCAGTTACTCAACTTCAACTTCCTGTACAACAGGCCTTCTTGGTGATCCCAAGTGGAGTCCCTCTAGTGCTGGATCAGTTTATTTTTAGTATCCTATCACTTTCACCAGACTCCAGATCTGAAGACTCTGTGTCTAACCTGAAAACAACTCTGAACACCTTAGAGTCCAAACCAGAACACTCACAACCTCAGAAGATGGCATCTCCAACTTTGCAGCCTGCGACTATTGAATGGGCCAGACTAATGAAGGTCTCACTCCTAATAGCTGGAGATCCAGAACCTTGGACACTGACTGAGTGGTTTGAATAGGTCTGGGCATATCAGGCTATGAAGAGGTTGAGAGATGATCAAGTGGTAGCAGCAGTCATTGAGGGTATCATGGACCCCTACTTTTTAGAGTGGATTATGTCTAACTATGTCTGGGTGAGCACACTCACACTTGGGGAGTTCATGGCTGAGTTTATGCAGGAAGCACTTCTGGTGGACTGGGTGGCCTTGGAGTAGCAGAGGCTCCTTGCATCCCAACAGGGTGTCTGACCTTTCTGGGACTGGCAGCATGAGGTGATCATGCAAAACTCAGTTCTCCTGATCAGTATACAGATGTTGGAGGACCAACTGCAGGAGTTTTTGGAGGCCAATATGTATCCAGACCTATAAGAAATGCTCTGAGTCTAACCTCTGAACCTGACTGAGTATCATGCAGTCCTCCAGGCTAAGTATCAGCTGAGAAACAGTAGATCCAAGTAGCGAACCTTGTGAGAGCAGCTGCAGTGCAAGTGGCCACACCTTCTAGACAGTGGACAAACATTGCTGCACCAACAGCCCCTCTGGACCAAAGCACAGGTAACCCAACTCTGAATGAGGGAGTAGCTCAGACATATGAAGACACTAGATGAATACCATGTCTAGACTGAGGATCACCTCTGACTTGCCAGCAAAGTAGCTGTCTGATCCAATAGGGTCAGGCATTGGACTAACTGGGAATGCGAGCCAGCACCAACAAGCTGGAAGGCTGGAGGCTCAGCAGGTGGTGCAGGCTATACTTCCAAATGCTCCCATGCCAGAGCTAACTCAAAGTATGCTCCTCAGCTCATGAATGAAGAGCAGAACCTACTCTGATAGTATAATAGGTGTTATAAGTATCATCATTGTAGATCCTGTGTATGGGTTGTTTAGGATCGGTAGTTCGTTTGGAGACGTGTTTCCATTGAGTTTTGCAGTAGATATATGCTCAGTATGAGCACGGGAAAAACCCGGTACACGTCGGTACGTGTCGGTACACGTCAATACTGTAAGGTGCTCTGGACACGATGTGAGTGTCGGTGCAGAGCCAGAACGAGTGAGATATCAAATCTGGTACGAGACAATAGTGATAGCAGAGACGAGAACAAGAATGAGACAAGAGATGAGACTGAAGACGAGGTTGTCACAAAACTAACTGTTGCAGAGACTAACTGCACGCACGGAAGCTGCCCTATCTGAGGGGAACTCTGCGGTAGTATTTCCTCCCTTGCTACCTACAACAGGGAAGTCCCTAAATACAAGGTGCAAGAGATCTATCTACAGGAAAATTATTCCAAAGTGAGTATAATGTGCATACCGGGTGAAACATAGAGCGTCGGAGAGAAAACATTCGGAATGTAAGAGAAACATAGAAATTCAAAAGAAAACCTGTCCATGCGACAGCTTCCCCATTTGCATCAGTCCATCATCCGGTCATATCGCAGCTCCACCGGAACTGAGATCCTCCAATCGGTGAGTTGTCACCCATCATCGGGCAGATCTCCGGTATGCATCCCAACTGACTCCGATGACATAAGCTTTCTGGTACATCCCGAATTGCCAGGGGATCTTCCTAGTGATCCGCTGATGTGATGTTGGGCAAATCATCCTGTGTCCGGTACGTGTCGGGCAAATCATTCTGAGTCCGGTACGTGTCAATAGCTGTTGGAATGTGCAACGGATGGCCTCTAGAGGGATCTGCAGTGGTTGGCCGCTTGTCGGTACTCTACATCTCCCGGGACGTTTGAAATCGTGACTGTCCCCAGTCACGCCTTCCCTTCGGTACACCAGGAAAGGGGGTGACCAGTACCAGGGTCTGTCGGTATGTCTCGGCACAAGTCCCAATATCAGTACGCCTCCTGGATCGAAACTCATTGGGTTGGATTTTTCCCTCTCCACCACTGACCAGGCCAAAAACTCCTTCCGGCAACATCATCAAAGTAGTGTCCAGCTTCCTCTCCTCCACCCACTGAAGTCTGCTCACACCAAAGTCCAAGGTACTGCATCTTTCTGATGTTGGCCTCTCTGCCGGTACGGATGGTAACAGCTCGGTATGCATTCTTGGTGCGTTCAGTGGTGACTCCTGAGGCCGCTTCAGTACACCCCAATACTCCCCTAGTCCATGGTCTGTCCATAGCACCACTTGGCATTCACTAACTCCACCGCACTTCATTTCCGGTATGCATCTGTACCCATCAAACTCCGGTACCCCTCGATATGCGTCAAACATTGGTATGCCTCGAACCACCATGACCTCCGGTACACATCTGTATGCCTCTGGTCCACTCATGTCTGACCATAGCACCGCTTGCCTCACATTGACTCCACCGCATTTTGTTTCCGGTACACTTCGGCAGGCATCAAATTCCGGTACCACTCGATTTGCATCAAATGTTGGTACGTCTTGAACCACCAGCTCATCCGGTATGCCTCAGTACACCTCTAGTCCACTGGTGTCGGGCGCCGGCACCGCTTGGTACGTGCTAAATCCACCACACTTTACTTCCGGTATGCCTCTGTATGCCTCGAATTCTGGTACCACTCGATATCCATCAAACATCGGTACGTCTCGAACCGCCACAACCTCCGGTACGCGTCGGTATGCCTCTGGTACACTAGCATTGGTTGCTGACACCGCTTGGTACGCATTAAATCCACCACACTTCACTTCTGGTACCGCTTGATATCTGTCAAACATCGGTACGTCTCGAACCCCCACAACCTCCGGTATGCGTCGGTACACCTCTGGTGCATCCAGGAGCACCCCTTCCTCACTAATGCTCGGCTCCGGACCCGCTTGGCGAACTTCTAACTCTGGTACATCTTGGTACGCGTCGAAACCCGGTACCACTTGATATGTGTCAAACATCGGTACATCTTGAACTCCCTCGACCTCCGGTACGCGTCGGTACACACCACCATCTGGTACCTCCAGGGACGCACTTTTGTCACTAATTCTCGGCTCCAGATCCACTTGGCTCGCTTCTAACTCTGGTACACCTCGATATGCGTCCAGACCCGGTACTGCCCAAAGTGCGCAAAACGTCGGTACGTCTCGGTACACACCAAACTCCGGTACACATTGGTATGCATCTGGACCTCTAGAGCCTTGCCCTGGCTCCATCCGGTACACACCAGAACCATGGTCTTCGGACTCCAGAATGCTTCGGTACGCATTGGTCTCCGGTACTGCTTGAAGTGCATCAAGCTTTGGTACGTCGTGATCTGTACCAGACTCCGGTACATCTCGAAGGGCTTCAATCTCCGGTACACCTCGGTGCACCTCTAGACCACCAGTATCCGGCTCCAGCTCCGCTTGGTACACAACTGCCACGCCGCCTTTGAGCTCCGGTACCCTTTGGCACTTGTCGATCCCTGGTATCCCCCAACTCGTAACAAACTCCGGTACCTCTCGGTATGCCTGCACAGCACTAATATCCACCTCTGGTACCACTCTGCATGCACCCACTCCGCCATCCTTCCACTCCAGTACGTTTTGGTACACTTCGAACTCGGATACCTCTCGGTATGCGTCTAACTTTGGTACCTCTCGAAGCACGTCAAACTCCGGCGCCTCTCGGTACACATCTGCCTCCAGTACTTCTGGGTACACCTCCTCCTCACCAGAGCTTGGTTCGGGTAGTGCTCGGTATGCGTCCTCTCCACTATCTTTCGATCCCAGTGCCACTCAGTACGCCTCAACCTTGTTCACCGGTACGTTCACCGGCCCCCCTCAGGCCTCGTCAGTATCTCGACACCACCCATCTTTGCTTTCTTCGCCACTGATGCTAGCTTCTTTGCTTTGTTAAGCAGTATCTCGTACTTCGCCACCTCCAAATCCTCTTCCAACACTTCCTCTGAAATCTCCGCCATCGTTACCGAGCCTTCCGACCCATCGGTACACGCTGTTGACATTGTCGCTACCTCTATGAGGTTTACCGATGCCGTACTGTCTCCTGATGCAACAAATCTATCTTCTCCATCAAGTTATCCCCCACTGCTGTGCTCGGTATGAACCCTCCATTCAGTAACATCACTTTTCCATCCGCACCCCTCACGCACTTCCCTGCCTGGATATACTCTAGCACCTTCGGGCACGACCTAATGTAGTGCCTTGTGTCACCGCAGAATGCACATCCGGGACTCCTCTGAGACGTCGTCGCTGACGGAGGTCTACACCCGAGTGACTGCACCTGAACCTGTATGCTCTTCACCACCTCCCACACGGTACTGATATCCACCTCTTCCGATTTCACCTTTGATGGACCCATCGGTACGGGTGTTTTAGCTGTTGGTACGTTGTCGAAAACTGTACCGGCGAGAATGTAATCGGCATGCTTCACCACCAGCTCGATCGAATATGGTTTGCTCAGGGCCGGATCGGTTTCCTTGCTTTCTAGACGCCGCTGCAACCTATCCTTCAGCTTGCCTGTAAAGGCCCGAATGAACATGCGCGCCGTTTCCTCCACTGAAACCATTGAGTTTCGCTCCAAATACCTCGACCTCACCATAAACTCTCTCCAGTACTCTCCAAAATCCTCCCTCGACTGAATTCCTTGGCTTCTCCATCCTTCGACCAGCCTATCAAGGTCATCCCGAGAGAAGCGCACACCGGGCACCAATGCCGGGTAAAATGATATGATTGCTTCCTTCGCTTTATTCCAATTGCTCGCTCCCATACTGACATCATCAGCAGTATCCCACAGCTCAGCCACGGAACTTGAAGCATAATACTTTGCATACCAGATCTTCGCCACATCATCTAAGTTACACTCTGCCGTGATATACTCGATGTCCTCGAAGTACCGAGGGAGATCCAGCAGGTTACAACCATCAAAGAAGGGAGCATCCTCTGCTCCTCGGCATGGAGGGTGACTTGTCATGGTTGTGCTAGGCGTACCGGGGCTTTGACCACCACTATTCCGGTACGCAGATGAATTGGTTTCTAAATTGGAGACTATGCTCCTTGACGAAATTGATAGCGAGGTGAGTCCTGTTGGTAATCAAATGAATACAACATGGTTGACCCCCCTCGCGGTGGGCTCCACTTGTAGATCCTGTGTATGGGTTGTTTAGGATCGGTAGTTCGTTTGGGGACGTGTTTCCATTGAGTTTTGCAGTAAATATATGCTCGGTATGAGCGCGGGAAAAACCCGGTACATGTCGGTACGTGTCGGTACGCGTCGGTATGTGTCGGTACATGTCAATACTGTAAGGTGCTCTGGACGCGATGTGAGTGTCGGTGCAGAGCCAGAACGAGTGAGATATCAAATCTGGTACGAGACAATAGTGATAGCAGAGACGAGAACAAGAATGAGACAAGAGATGAGACTGAAGACGAGGTTGCCACAAAACTAACTGTTGCAGAGACTAACTGCACGCACGGAAGCTGCCCTATCTGAGGGGAACTCTGCGGTAGTATTTCCTCCCTTGCTACCTACAACAGGGAAGTCCCTAAATACAAGGTGCAAGAGATCTATCTACAGGAAAATTATTCCAAAGTGAGTATAATGTGCATACCGGGTGAAACATAGAGCGTCGGAGAGAAAACATTCGGAATGTAAGAGAAACATAGAAATTCAAAAGAAAACCTGTCCATGCGACAACTTCCCCATTTGCATCAGTCCATCATCCGGTCATATCGCAGCTCCACCGGAACTGAGATCCTCCAATCGGTGAGTTGTCACCCATCATCGGGCAGATCTCCAGTATGCATCCCAACTGACTCCGATAACATAAGCTTTCTGGTACATCCCGAATTGCCAGGGGGATCTTCCTAGTGATCCGCTGATGTGATGTTGGGCAAATCATCCTGTGTCCGGTACATGTCGGGCAAATCATTCTGAGTCTGGTACGTGTCAATAGCTGTTGGAATGTGCAACGGATGGCCTCTAGAGGGATCTACAGTGGTTGGCCACTTGTCGGTACTCTACATCGTTTCTAAGCCAGTCATACTGTGAACACATGCCCAAATAGTCTAGTATTGAGCAAGAATTACAAGCCTCTGACTGAGAGCATGGCCAAGGCAGTGGCTTCAAGCCCTTCCCAAGCTGGGACTAAGATAACACACATTAAGGCCAAACTAGTAGCTGCATTTGGACAGGAGCAACACTCTAACTCTGAGGGTGAGACATTAGACTCAGAGCCAGACCAGTATGTGCCATTTAACCAGCTCCATCTGAATTCTGAGTGCCTTGTGTCAGCCTGGGAATGGACCTCCCTAATCCTCATCTGACTGCTTATTGACTCTGGCTGTGTTACAGTGCTGATTAGTTCTGAGTTTGTAGACTGACTTGAGCTATGATGTTGATGCCTCCCTAACCTAGATTCTGCTACACTAGCCCTTAACCAGCAGGGTGCAGTGCCTATAGAGTTGATAGAGTGAGTCAGAGTCCAGATGATGTCAAAAGATTAGGGTTGGGAGTCAAAACTGGTTCACACCAAAGTTGCACCTAACTTATGTACTGAGTTGATACTCAGAATGACATTTCTGGTTGCCACCCACCTTGTGCACAATGCTGCAGCCCAAACCCTCATTGCCAAGAAGTCTGGTGTGGACCTCATGCATCTGAAGTCCCTGCCAAAACCTAAGAAGAAGTCAAAAATCTCAAGGTGTTCAAAGTCGGACTAGATATGAACAACTCAGAATCTCAGAAAGACACTTCAGAAGGCATCCAGCAAGCTTCCAGCAGCTGGTCTAGTGTACCATCCCCTTCCAATATACCATGTTCCCACTCTGAAGAATGGGAACCAGATCAGAAGAGCACCAGAAGTTAAGGTGGCATCAGTAATGCAGGCAATCCAGGACTGAATCATGATATTGGCATTCAGTAATAAGCTAGCTGAGCTAGATGCCCAGGCAAAGCAGAAGTATGTGGACTGATTCTCAGAAGAGCTACCACATCTCCAAGATCTCTCTGACAATGTCTTCCATTGTATTAAGCTCAAAGATGCTGATAAAATCTTGTCAGGCTGCACATATGCAACTCTAAAAAAATATCAGGAGGCCTGGAGAGTGCTCATTCACTAACATGAGGAGGCAGGGATCTGATGCTTAGACAGTCTCTACACATCCTCAGCATTCCTTATCCCAAAGTCAGACCCTATGGTACTGCCTGTTAGATGGAGATCTGGGTAAGGTCTCAGATCAGGCAGACCTTAGCTAATGTCGACACTGAGGACATACTTATAACTTGAGTGGGGACTCAGGACATGCTTTACTCAGGTCTAGGTCATCATAGAGGTAAGAGAGAAAGCAGAACAAGGAGTTCATATGAATCCTTCAACCTCTTGTGTGACAACTTATGAGACTGTATTATCTAAAATGTCATAAGTGTCAAATGCATTGTAGATAATGTAAGATGTGAGGAAGATTGAAAAGGTGGATTAACTATAATGAAAAGAAGCAAATAAATAAAAGGAATGGTAAAAGGGAAAATAAATTAAAAGGGAAAAGTTTGAGTTCTAACATTATCTCCCCCTCAAGGTTGGGCATTTTGACCAACTGTGATTGTGGTCTTCTGGCATAGTATCAATGAATATTGAATGTAGACATTGGTGTGGTATGTCAAGTTCTTGAGGAGTGTCAGGGTATCTTTGGTAGAAATCAGCAATTGCCTCCTTTGCATTCTTGCTGAAGTCTGTCTTAGGCTGCCAGGTCAGTTTGTTGTACCTGACCCACTTAATGAGGTATTGTAGCTTCTCTCAGTGTAGACATGAGTCTAGGATCTCCTTGACCTTATACTCCTCCTTATTATCAACAATATCTAGTGGTGTTGGTGGTGGCTTCTTTTGGCTTTCAAAGGATTGTTTAATGGCTGGTTTGAGCAAGGCTTTGTTGAAGATGGGGTAGACCTTTTTTCAATGTCTCAGGAGCCTGAGCTTATATGCACTCATGCTCACTTTGTTGATGATCTCAAATGGTCCATACCACTTGTTGGCTAGCTTCTTTGTTGGTTGGTATAGGGGTGCAGACTCTTCTAATCCAAAGGGTGATCCAGGTTAGTACTTGTGTACAATTCAAGGAGGACTGCAGTGACTCAGTATACTAAGAGGGACAACCTAAGTAGAGTGAGGTTCAAGATATGAAGACTTGGCAATATGGATATGTGTGAGATTCTGATTGGACCAAGACTCAGTTAGATAGAGTTGGCACTTATGACAGCAGCTGAGAGCTTTTAGAGTGTGACTGGTGGAGTCTCAAGAGTCAGGAACAGAGTCAGCAGATATTGTTTCAGAGTGAGAGTCAGGCAAGTAGTGTATAGAACTGCATGTAGTAGATTGCTGCTGTATGGAGGTAGAGGGTATTAGGACCAGTGCTAGAACAGGTGACTAATCTGTCCAATGTACTGGAACTAGTAGACACTCTTCTCGAAGACTCAAGGTAAGTGTTCTAGAGCTAGTTGTATGGAGGGGTGATTGGCTTGTTGAACACTTGGTCTTAGCAGGAGAATAACAGTAATAGCAGTGAGTCGTGGGCTCAAGCTGAACTAGTATTGAAGGCATGTCAAGGGCAAAAGAATTTTGCTGAGGAGACAAGGGCACTCCTACTTGTCATTATATAGAGTTTGGGTTCTTTGAACCTTAGCTCCACAGCTAACCTTATTCTAACTAGTCGGGGAATGGCTTCTCCACTTCTCCCACAATCCGCAGTAACTCCTAGAACCTTCCGCTCCACTATAACATTGTTATGTGCTATAAATAGCCATTTGAGCCACTTGCTCCAAAGGTTCCTGCACTCTGTAGTTCTGGGATGGAGCATTATATCGTGATGATGTCATTATGCTATAAATAGCCACTTGGTCATGACAGTCTCATTTATTCCCTTTCCAGAGATGAGTCATCCATTGGTTGATCTGTAGATTCAGTAGTGCCCGTCTGGCTTCCTTCTGGTACAGGGATCAGTAGTGGGTTTCCTTCATTGCTTCTGTTGTCCACTAGTCTGGTTGCCACTGTTAGTCATTCTTCATAGACTTGGGTGTACCCTGCCGTTAAGCTGACTTTGGTTGGTAATACGTCAATCCCAATGACCACTTTGAGTTATACTCCATAGTAGGTCTGAGTGGCATGCGGTCTACTATTAGGTAACTGTCAAAGCCTCTTTGCCATGTGGTGATAAGATTGTCAAGGACTTCATCCTGAGTTCCCAGAGTTTTGTGATGGGCTTCCTGTTTCGTTCATCAAGTGGTGATTGGCCAGTTGAAGAGTATAGCCCATTGTTCACATTGTCTGTGGTGTTCTCCCTGCATGATCCATATTATAAAGCCAGCTAGTGCTGCATACATCTGTTCATCAGCAAGCTACCATTTGAGCTCATGCATGTATGCAGTGCTTATCCTTCTCTGCATAACAGGTTCTTGCTGTCTGTCACTGAGCAGTCTGTGTTGCAAAGCGATGAGCAGTGTGTTCTATACTGACACTGCTTCTAGCACATGTAAGAAGATTCACTCATGTGCTGCTCATGAGTAATGGTAAAGCTCCCAACAGAAGCTGCACAGCTCCATTGATTCTGGTAGATGTGTCTTATCACTTTGTTATGGCCATGCTGTTCAATATGCTTCTTGTGCTTGTTTCCTAGCTTTATCATAGACTGTTTGTGAGTGCTTCTTGGCTGAATCCTGACTGGTAGGCAAACTGGTTTGTTGTTGATCCTGTAGATCCCATGTTGATCTGCTGATCCTTCCTAAAATAGTAATTTCCTGTAACAGAGAGGTACTTGTCTCTTCTCTACTCTGCTGCTCTCTTTCTACAAACCTACTATAAATTTATACTAAACTGAAGTAGAGAAAGTTGGTGCAAGACTCAGCCCAAATCTGTGTGAACAGATGTGAGAGTGGGTCAACAATTGGTCTGTGCATATCATGCAGCCAATCATCATGGAGTGATATTGTAGTGTCCAACCTGCTCTCTCATCTCCCACCACTGCATGACCATATCCTACATCCTTGTCCTACTTGCCTAATTCCTTCCACCTGTGCCCAGAAGAGTCAGTTTCCCATGTGCTAATTGAGTTTGTATGGCATCTAACCATCTGATCATATCATACCAAGAGTTATAACAAATAGTTGGCCACCGACTATGAAAGTATGAATAGTAATGTTCAGTAGCTGGTAAAGGGTGTCAAAGGAGTAGTGTATGTGAAGAGAGAAAGACTCAGCCAGCATGTAGGCAATGGTTAATTGCTACATCTCCCAGGGGCCTGAAAATGTTTGCAGTGTACATGAGAAGTAGTTGAATTGGAAATTAAAGAAAATATAATGGGTGAGGTTTGGTGCATTTTGTGATACTTAATAGTGCAATGAAGAAGAAGAAGAAATGTTACAGCCATTTTCATAAGTCCTGCGACATGTGCATGTCACGTGAAGTGAGCCGTGTCAGAGCCAAAATGTCGAAAAATTAGAATGAATGCCTATTTTCTCTGTAAATTCTGCACAGTACCCACTCATTAAGTACTCAAAAAAAAGGCACGTTCTCAGGAGAAGAAATATGTAAAATATGGAGCAATAAATTGACTGTGTAGGTGGGTGGAGATCAAACAAGTGCAGCCAGTCTGTTTTCTCATACATTTCCACCAAGATTCAAAAATTATGGCTCCCCTATATCTACCTATAAAATTCTTTCCTGTCTTTAAATTAAGTATATGACTATACCAACATCTCCTGAAAGTTTGAAGCCAATCCATTCAGTATTCATGGTGCAGCAGCAAGATTTGTGTTCCACTTCAAGCTCTTTCCACTCTCCTTTTCTCGCAACAGGTCTTTGCAGAGTAGAACACAAATCTTGCTGCTGGACCATGAATACTGAATGGATTGGCTTCAAACTTTTCAGGAGATGTTGGTATAGTCATATACCTTAATTTACAGATACAGGAAAGAATTTTATAGGTAGATATAGGGGAGCCATAATTTTGAATCTTGGTGGAAATATATGAGAAAACAGACTGGCTGCACTTATTTGATCTCCACCTACCTACACAGTCAATTTATTGCTCCCTATTTTACATATTTCTGCTCCCTGAGAACTGTGCCTTTTTTTTTGAGTACTTAATGAGTGGGTACTGTGCAGAATTTACAGAGAAAATAGGCATTCATTCTAATTTTTCGACATTTTGGCTCTGACACGGCTCACTTCAGTGACATGCACATGTCGCAGGACTTATGAAAATGGCTGTAACATCTTCTTCTTCTTCTTCATTGCACTATTAAGTATCACAAAATGCACCAAACCTCACCCATTATATTTTCTTTAATTTTCCAATTCAACTACTTCTCATGTACACTGCAAACATTTTCAGGCCCCCTGGGAGATGTAGCAATTAACCATTGCCTACATGCTGGCTGAGTCTTTCTCCCTTCACATACACTACTCCTTTGACACCCTTTTATCAGCTACTGAACATTACTATTCATACTTTCATAGTCGGTGGCCAACTATTTTATTTATAACTCTTGGTATGGACATGATCAGATGGTTGGATGCCATACAAAACTCAATCAGCACATGGGAAACTGACTCTTCTGGCACAGGTGGAAGGAATTAGGCAAGTAGGACAAGGATGTGGGATATGGTCATGCAGTGGTGGGAGATGAGAGAGCAGGTTAGATACTACAAATATCACTCCATGATGATTGGCTGCATGATATGCACAGACCAATTGTGACCCACTCTCACCATCTGTTCATACAGATTTGGCTGAGTCTTGCACCACTTTCTCTGCTTCAGTTTAGTATAAATTTATAGTAGTTTGTAGAAAGAGAGCAGCAGAGTAGAGAAGAGACAAGTACCTCTCTCTGTTACAGGAAATACTATTTTAGGAAGGATCAGCAGATCAACATGGGATCTACAGGATCAACAACAAACCAGTTTGCCCTACCAGTCAGGATTCAGCCAAGAAGCACTCACAACAGTCTATGATAAAGCTAGGAAACAAGCACAAGAAGCATATTGAACAGCATGGGCCACAACAAAGTGATAAGACACATCTACCAGAATCAATGGAGCTGTGCAGCTTCTGTTGGGAGCTTTACCATTACTCATGAGCAGCACATGAGTGAATCTTCTTACATGTGCTAGAAGCAGTGTCAGTATAGAACACACTGCTCATTGCTTTGCAACACAGACTGCTCAGCGACAGACAGCAAGAACCTGTTATGCAGAGAAGGATAAGCACTGCATACATGCACGAGCTCAAATGTAGCTTGCTGATGAACAGATGTATGCAGCACTAGCTGCTTTATAATATGGATCATGCAGGGAGAACACCACAGACAATGTGAACAATGGCTATACTCTTCGACTGGCCAATCACCACTTGATGAATGAAACAGGAAGCCATCACAAACTCTGGGAACTCAGGGATGAAGTCCTTGACAATCTTATACCACATGGCAAAGAGGCTTTGACAGTTACCTAATAGTAGACCGCCATGCCACTCAGACCTACTATAGAGTATAACTCAAAGTGGTCATTGGGATTGACGTATTCACCAACCAAAGTCAGCTTAACGGCAGGGTACACCCAAGTCTATGAAGAATGACTAACAGTGGGCAACCAGACTAGTGGACAACAGAAGCAATAAGGAAACCCACTACTGATCCCTGTATCAGAAGGAAGCCAGACGGGCACTACTGAATCTACAGATCAACCAATGGATAACTCATCTCTGGAAAGGGAATAAATGAGACTGTCATGACTAAGTGGCTATTTATAGCATAATGACATCATCACAATATAATGCTCCATCCTAGAACTACAGAGTGCAGGAACCTTTGGAGCAAGTGGCTCAAATGGCTATTTATAGCACATAACAATGTTATAGTGGAGTGGAAGGTTCTAGGAGTTACTGCGGATTATGAGAGAAGTGGAGAAGCCATTCTCCGACTAGTTAGAATAAGGTTAGCTGTGAGCTAAGGTTCAAAGAACCCAAACTCTATATAATGACAAGCAGGAGCGCCCTTGTCTCCTCAGCAAAATTCTTTTGCCCTTGACATGCCTTCAATACTAGTTCAGCTTGAGCCCACGACTCACTGCTATTACTGTTATTCTCCTGCTAAGACCAAGTGTTCAACAAGTCAATCACCCTCCATACAACTAGCTCTAGAACACTTACCTTGAGTCTTTGAGAAGAGTGTCTACTAGTTCCGGTACATTGGACAGATTAGTCACCTGTTCTAGCACTGGTCCTAACACCTCTACCTCCATACAGCAGCAATCTACTACATGCAGTTCTATACACTACTTGCCTGACTCTCACTCTGAAACAATATCTGCTGACTCTGTTCCTGACTCTTGAGACCTCCACCAGTCACACTCTAAAAGCTCTCAGCTGCTGTCATAAGTGCCAACTCTATCTAACTGAGTCTTGGTCCAATCAGAATCTCACACATATCCATATTGCCAAGTCTTTATATCTTGAACCTCACTCTACTTAGGTTGTCCCTCTTAGTATACTGAGTCACTGCAGTCCTCCTTGAATTGTACACAAGTACTAACCTGGATCACCCTTTGGATTAGAAGAGTCTGCACCCCTATACCAACTAACAAAGAAGCTAGCCAACAAGTGGTATGGACCATTTGAGATCATCAACAAAGTGAGCATGAGTGCATATAAGCTCAGGCTCCTGAGACATTGAAAAAAGGTCTACCCCATCTTCAACAAAGCCTTGCTCAAACCAGCCATTAAACAATCCTTTGAAAGCCAAAAGAAGCCACCACCAACACTACTAGATATTGTTGATAATAAGGGGAGTATAAGGTCAAGGAGATCCTAGACTCATGTCTACACTGAGAGAACTACAATACTCATTAAGTGGGTCAGGTACAACAAACTGACCTGGCAGCCTAAGACAGACTTCAGCAAGAATGCAAAGGAGGCAATTGCTGATTTCTACCAAAGATACCCTGACACTCCTCAAGAACTTGACATTACCACACCAATGTTCTACATTCAATATTCATTTGATACTATGCCAGAAGACCACAATCACAGTTGGTCAGTATGGCCCAACCTTGAGGGTGAGATAATGTTAGAACTCAAACTTTTCCCTTTTAATTTATTTTCCCTTTTACCATTCCTTTTATTTATTTGCTTCTTTTCATTATAGTTAATCCACCTTTTCAATCTTCCTCACATCTTTACATTATCTACAATGCATTTGACACTTATGACATTTTAGATAATACAGTCTCATAAGTTGTCACACAAGAGGTTAAAGGATTCATATGAACTCCTTGTTCTGCTTTCTCTCTTACCTCTATGATGATCTAGACCTGAGTAAAGCATGTCCTGAGTCCCCACTCAAGTTATAAGTATGTCCTCAGTGTCGACATTAGCTTAAGGTCTGCTGATCTGAGACTTACCCAGATCTCCATCTAACAGGCAGTACCATGGGTTGACTTTGGGATAGGAATGCTGAGGATGTGTAGAGACTGTCTAAGCATCAGATCCCTGCCTCCTCTGTTAGTGAATGAGCACTCTCCAGGCCTCCTGATATTTTTTTAGAGTTGCTATATGTGCAGCCTGACAAGATTTTATCAGCATCTTTGAGCTTAATACAATGGAAGACATTGTCAGAGAGATCTTGGAGATGTGGTAGCTCTTCTGAGAATCAGTCCACATACTTCTGCTTTGCCTGGGCATCTAGCTCAGCTAGCTTATTACTGAATGCCAATATCATGATTCAGTCCTGGATTGCCTGCATTACTGATGCCACCTTAACTTCTGGTGCTCTTCTGATCTGTTCCCATTCTTCAGAGTGGGAACATGGTATATTGGAAGGATGGTACACTAGACCAGCTGCTGGAAGCTTGCTGGATGCCTTCTGAAGTGTCTTTCTGAGATTCTGAGTTGTTCATATCTAGTCCACTTTGAACACCTTGAGATTTTTGACTTCTTCTTAGGTTTTGGCAGGGACTTCAGATGCATGAGGTCCACACCAGACTTCTTGGCAATGAGGGTTTGGGCTGCAGCATTGTGCACAAGGTGGGTGGCAACCAGAAATGTCATTCTGAGTATCAACTCAGTACATAAGTTAGGTGCAACTTTGGTGTGAACCAGTTTTGACTCCCAACCCTAATCTTTTGACATCATCTGGACTCTGACTCACTCTATCAACTCTATAGGCACTGCACCCTGCTGGTTAAGGGCTAGTGTAGCAGAATCTAGGTTAGGGAGGCATCAACATCATAGCTCAAGTCAGTCTACAAACTCAGAACTAATCAGCACTGTAACACAGCCAGAGTCAATAAGCAGTCAGATGAGGATTAGGGAGGTCCATTCCCAGGCTGACACAAGGCACTCAGAATTCAGATGGAGCTGGTTAAATGGCACATACTGGTCTGGCTCTGAGTCTAATGTCTCACCCTCAGAGTTAGAGTGTTGCTCCTGTCCAAATGCAGCTACTAGTTTGGCCTTAATGTGTGTTATCTTAGTCCCAGCTTGGGAAGGGCTTGAAGCCACTGCCTTGGCCATGCTCTCAGTCAGAGGCTTGTAATTCTTGCTCAATACTAGACTATTTGGGCATGTGTTCACAGTATGACTGGCTTAGAAACGATGTAGAGTACCGACAAGTGGCCAACCACTGTAGATCCCTCTAGAGGCCATCCGTTGCACATTCCAACAGCTATTGACACGTACCAGACTCAGAATGATTTGCCCGACATGTACCGGACACAGGATGATTTGCCCAACATCACATCAGCGGATCACTAGGAAGATCCCCCTGGCAATTCGGGATGTACCGGAAAGCTTATGTCATCGGAGTCAGTTGGGATGCATACTGGAGATCTGCCCGATGATGGGTGACACTCACCGATTGGAGGATCTCAGTTCCGGTGGAGCTGCGATATGACCGGATGATGGACTGATGCAAATGGGGAAGTTGTCGCATGGACAGGTTTTCTTTTGAATTTCTATGTTTCTCTTACATTCCGAATGTTTTCTCTCCGACGCTCTATGTTTCACCGGTATGCACATTATACTCACTTTGGAATAATTTTCCTGTAGATAGATCTCTTGCACCTTGTATTTAGGGACTTCCCTGTCGTAGGTAGCAAGGGAGGAAATACTACCGCAGAGTTCCCCTCAGATAGGGCAGCTTCCGTGCGTGCAGTTAGTCTCCGCAACAGTTAGTTTTGTGGCAACCTCGTCTTCAGTCTCATCTCTTGTCTCATTCTTGTCTCTCTCTTGCTATATTGTCTCGTACCAGATTTGATATCTCACTCGTTCCGGCTCTGCACCGACACTCACATCGCGTCCAGAGCACCTTACAGTATTGACAGTACCGACACATACCGACGCGTACCGACGTACCGACGTGTACCGGATTTTTCCCGCGCTCATACCGAGCTATATTTACTTCAAAACTCAATGGAAACACGTCCCCAAACGAACTACCGATCCTAAACAACCCATACACAGGATCTACAAGTGGAGCCCACCGCGAGGGGGGTCAACCGTGTTGTATTCATTTGATTACCAACAGGACTCACCTCGCTATCAATTTTGTCAAGGAGCATAGTCTCCAATTTAGAAACCGATTCATCTGCGTACCGGAATAGTGGTGGTCAAAGCCCCGGTACGCCTAGCACAACCATGACAAGTCACCTCCAGCCGAGGAGCAGAGGATGCTCCCTTCTTTGATGGTTGTAACCCGCTGGATCTCCCTCGGTACTTCGAGGACATCGAGTATATCGGCAGAGTGTAACTTAGATGATGCAGGAAGATCCGGTAGCAAAGTATTATGCTTCAAGTTCGTGGCTGAGCTGTGGGATACTGCCGATGATGTCGGTATGGGAGCGAGCAATTGGAATAAAGCGAAGGAAGCATCATATCATTTTACCCGGCATTGGCGCCCGGTGTGCGCTTCTCTCGGATGACCTTGATAGGCTGGTCGAAGGATGGAGAAGCCAGGAATTCAGTCGAGGGAGGATTTTGGAGAGTACCGGAGAGAGTTTATGTGAGGTCGAGGTATTTGGAGCAAAACTCAATGGTTTCAGTGGAGGAAACGGCGCATGTTCATTCGGGCCTTTACAGGCAAGCTGAAGGATAGGTTGCAGCGGCGTCTAGAAAGCAAGGAAACCGATCCGGCCCTGAGCAAACCATATTCGATCGAGCTGGTGGTGAAGCATGCCGATTACATTCTCGCCGGTACAGTTTTCGACACGTACCAACAGCTAAAACACCCGTACCGATGGGTCATCAAAGGTGAAATCGGAAGAGGTGGATATCATACCGTGTGGGAGGGGTGAAGAGCATACAGGTTCAGGTGCAGTCACTCGGTGTAGACCTCCGTCAGCGACGACGTCTCAGAGGAGTCCCGGATGTGCATTCTGCGTGACACGAGGCACTACATTAGGTCGTGCCCGAAGGTGCTAGAGTATATCCAGGCAGGGAAGTGCGTGAGGGGTGCGATGGAAAAGTGATGTTACCGAATGGAGGGTTCATACCGAGCACAGCAGTGGGGGATAACTTGATGGAGAAGATAGATTTGTTGCATCAGGAGACTGGTACGGCATCGGTAAACCTCATAGAGGTAGCGACAATGTCAACAGCGTGTACCGATGGGTCGGAAGGCTCG
>NBAY01000168.1:0-28380 GCA_002794775.1 Porodaedalea pini | reverse complement strand
CACTGCCAACTCCAGAAGGATCAATACCTGTTGCAATATCAAGGATCGTGGACCCATACCCAGAAACCTGCCCTTCTACTCCAGAACAGCCGAGAAGGACACCAACTCCGCCCTCACGTGTACCCACACCAGCTCTACCAACTCTCCATATCATGGTGCCACCAATAGTCAGAGCAGTCATGGCTAATTCTACCACACAAGGATTGAGCCAAGGACCTTCACAAGCCCCACCAATGGCACCACTGGTGCAACCCATACCAATGTAGCCAATCCTCTTCCAGACCTCGCTGAGTCCAGAAATCTCCTGATAACCGGACCAAATCCTCCAGTTCCAGGAGCAACAATGCCAAACAGCACAACAAACAAGCACCAGCAATGAACACCAATGTAGAACCAGAAGGGTTCCAATTCTTTGAAGAGGTTAACATCTTAGGATCGAATGCAGGAATCACCAATCTACAGAAAATCAATTGAGCACGTTACTATGCACCAGTATGTGAGGAATTACTATGGTTGACTCTCCCACAGGCATGAAAAAATGATTTTGTGTCATTCAAAACAGCCACCCTGGGCTTCTATCTGGCGGCAACAATAAGATACACTTATGGAGATCTAATCAATTTTGTCACTGAGAATTCCAACAAGGTTTTGATGAGCACGGCTGCCCTGGGAGAATACCATTGAAGCTTTATGCATATTACATCATATCTGGTTCAAGAAGGAGTCATTTCAGATCTAGATCAAAAGCAGTTCTATTGAGAAGGTCTAAACCAGCTCACCAATCAGCATCTCAAACAACAACTTCAGTTGGTTGACTTTCGACACCCAGCTGGCATTCCTTGGGACATACCAGTACTATACAATGAACTCGACCAACTTATAGCAGGAGGAGTCCTAGTAACTGGTCCTGGTGTGCAGCAAGGATATGCAGTACCACAGTATGGAACATTTGGGATACCCGCAGTGCCTCCATATTTTACTCAGCAACACATTGCCACAGCATCTGGACCATATGCACTGACCCCCATCAAATGAGAGGACTCAGAACTGAGCCTGCTCACATGCATGGTATCGGACTTACAAGCAGAGATACAAGATCTCCGGGGTGAAAGGAAGGAAGATTATCGAAGGTGAGACTATGAGGATCGGTACACTCAAGATTGGCCATATGCCCCTAATGAACCACAGGAGTACCAGCGACCCAATGATTACGGACGGCCACGCAAAGAATACAGGGCACCTCCAAGAGGCCCACCTCCAGTCAGAAATATGCAGGTAAGGAATACAGGACCCCAAACATGTGCAATGTGCCACAGCACCACACACCTATTCAGGGACTGTACAATCAGGGACACGTTGCTGAACTGGTGACTATTAGCCTTGGATGTGCAAGGATTCGTTGTGATGCTAGGAGGAACATGACTGCCACCAGGACCTCAAGGCTCTTCTCTACTGGATCAAATCTACTGGATCGAATGAACTTGTACTACGGTGTAGATCCTGACTTAGGGGTGTCGGGGATCAACAGTCCTTTTGGGGACGTGATCGCATTGCTCTGGGAGGTTAGGGGTAGACTGTGGTGAGATCACTTGACGTACCGGTACGTGTCGGTATGCTTCGGTACACGTCGGTACGCGTCAGTACGCTTTGGTACGTGTCGGTACGCTTCGGTACGCATCGGTACGCTTCGGTACGCGTCGGTACGCTTCGGTACGCATCGGTACGTGTCGATATCGAGAACAAAGGTCAGGAACTCCTGTCGCGTCTGTGGTTTGACCGGTACGGAGTCGGTACGCGTGGGTAATCAACACCAGTACGATGTGATCACGACGAGCGACGAGGTTTGAGTTACGAAGTATGAGACGAGAGACGGTTTTCGAAAGAACGAGATGCTAAGATGAAGACGGAATGACTACAAGATTAACAAGAACTAAGACGGATCGCACTCAAGTTACCCTATCTGAGGGAGACTCTGCGGTAGAACTGACTTGTCCTCTACTACGACATGGGGTGTATATTTATACTAAGTCCAAAGATCTATCTACAGTTAATAATTTCCATTCGGGCATACTGTGCATATCAGTCGAAACATAGAGAAGTCGAAAAGGAAAAGTCATAGGTCATAGAGGCCGCGCATAGAGTGCATAGAAATCAGAAGAACATAGGAAAAACATAAATCATAATGAGGAAAACGTCCGCTTCGCATCCGATCACACCGGTGCTCCACCGGAACTCAGATCGTCCAATCGGTACGTGGCTCCCGTCATCGGACAGCAGTCCGGTATGCATCTTGGCTGTATGCTCCATGTGACCGCAGTCCCTAATTGTCGAGATAAGATCTCCGGTATGTTCCGGTATGCTTTCGGAGGTGTCGGAATGTGCTGATGACGCGATCGCGAGGTTCTGATTCGAGACTGGACCGATTGGGTTGAGTCCGGTACTGGATCGGTATGCATCAGAACCAGTTCTTGAATGCTTCTGGAGTGATCGGTGGTGATGGGACGATCGGCACGGCTCTACAGCGAGTCTCTTGCCTGAATGATATACCTGATTTGGGCATGAGCATCACGTCTATGTGTACCCTGGCGAATAGTGGCACTGGTGTTGGAACATTCGGTGGGATTCGTACATGAGTGAGTTGCCAAGTCCGGCACAAGTGACACGTCTTCAGGAACCAATGTATGTCGGAACTCATCATGGGCCACCAAAATCGATCGTGGATTTGTAGTTGTACTGAAAAGAAATCCTTTGTGTCCCAGGTCATTGTGTGCTGACTGCATGACTGAGAATCGGCGATCTTGTGCGAGTACAAGTTGGTGTGGTCCCAAGTACCGTTTCCTCCAGAGTTGTCCATCTGCGACAAAAAATTGAGTTGCCTTTGTTACGAAGTGTCGAAATTCATTGTCTGACATGTCTTCTGGTTTCTTTGGGTCGCCGAGAAACTCCTTGATTTTTATCAACTCTTGATTGGCCAATTCTGCTGCAGCTGTCTGAGGAATGGTGGGAGGGTCTGCAGCAGGAGGAATGTCTCCAGTGTATGCTATGAATATGAAAGCATACTGGTCGTCGATCCATTCCTCGTAGTTTTCGTCATCTGGAGGGTCGGTGTCTGTTCGCTTTCGTCGACTGAGTCTGTCTGGGCCTGTATGCCGAGTGCCTGGTACATGGATAATCATGAAGTGGAACAAGATTCCAGCGATCCACCGGTTGATCATCACGTTTGGCTGGATATCTGGGTTGTTGATCATGCCTTTAATGTACTTTGCGTTGACTTCAATGTAGAAGTGGTCCAGTCCTATTAGATAGATTTGTGCATTGTGGAGGGCCCTCATGAGGCCAAACAGTTCTACTTTTGGCTGTGAGTAGTTCTACTCTCTTTCATTCCATGTTGCAGACATAAAACGGGCTGGGAATCATTCTCTGTTTTCTCCAATCTGTAAGAGAATCACTCTGTATCCTCGAATCGACGAATCTACGCAGAGGTGGACCGGTCTCCCACATTTGTAGTTGATTAGCCTGATGGCTCCAGACTTGGTGACTGCCTTCTTGAGTTGGTCCATCAATCGCTGTTCGAGTTTTCCGAATGAGAAGGGGACGTCTTTTCCAGTGAGTTGGTTCAGGTCATATGCCAGTCGAGCGAAGTCGTTGATAAAGTGCCTGAAAACTCCTGCAGTTCCGAGGAATGATCAAACATCCATAATGTCTTCACAAGGAGGCCAGTCGATGACTTTTTGGATTCGTGCTTCGTCTGGGACTTGTCCTGAGTAGTTGCAGGTATGCCCGACTATCACGGCTTCAGGTGCAGCAAGTACCAACTTTTTCCTGGACAGAGTCGCCCCAACTACTTTGAATCTTTGGAGGACTCGGTTGATGTCGTTTAGGTGTTCCCATATGAACCGGCAGATTCCCAAATTTTCTGGGATGGTCTCATATGATCCGTCCTGTAACTCATACCGTGTGGCTGGCCCTTTTATGGGTATATCGTCAATGTATGGGAACACCACATCTGGGATTTTGTCCTTCAGGATGAAATGTGACATCGGTGTGCATGATTTGCTGGGAGTTTGTATACCCCATGGGAATTGATGTGAGTCAAAATGCTCCTAGTGGCATCTGGAATGTCATTATGTCCCTACTTCATATGGCGAATTTTCTTTGGTCGAAACGCTATGAATAAGTCCAGGGTTGTATAACAGGATCGGCCACCGAAAGACTCGGCGATGTGTTCTGTTGGATATGGCACCGATGGATCTTGTATTGTGACTGCATTTTAGTGGTTGAAGATTGTGGACTATTCTCAGTGACTTTCCATCCTTCTTTACTACACAGAACCACCTGGATCGGTACAATGAGTTTGATGGTTCATATACGCCGGACATGATTTTGTCTTTGATGATTGCAACGACCCTGTCAAATATTCCCGGTGGGATGGGAATATTCTTCAGTACCCATGGAATATGTTCGATCGTTGGGATAAGAACTGGAGCAAAGTAGTCATAGTCAAGTGCACCCTTTTCTGTTTCATCCATGCGAATGCCATTTCCTGTGTCCGAATAACCCACCACGTGAGATCCTTTTCTTTAGGGAGTAGGAATCTGGCCGGATCTATGTCTATTTCATTATATCATTCCTGGGTGAGTCGTTTCCCAGGTGAGAATGGTGGAGGGTGGGTCGGCAGTTCCAGAAGGTCCTTCAGAGGATTGGGGTGCTGTGTCCTGGTGATTCGGTATTCTTCGGGGAGTGTGGTTTGGAACTGGCTTTATACGATCAGCAACCTTTTTGTACTTGTAGAATGGGCTGAGTCGTTTCGGCGGGTCTGATTTTGTTCAAGGAATTAGAGATTTGTTATCGTATGGGTGATTAATGGAGAATAGTCCTGTTCCGCCGTTCATTCGGGTTTTGTTGTTTTTCGTATTTCGTTTTGATTTTACACCTCCCTTTTCTGTGATGGTGATTTCAATAGACCGCCTGTCAAAAGAAATATGTACTGTGTCTGATTCTGGGGTATTCATGGTATAGCATGGCTGCGACTCTGGTTCGTCTCGCTCGCGATATTGTACCAATTCATTGACTATCAAAAAATCCTCATCCTCAGCTGGTTGCTTTCGTCGTGTTCATTCTTGAGTTGGAACTGATTACATCCTTCTTCCGTTACCAGGTGGATTAGTTCCAGTACCTGGTCGTCGATGTCTATATCTACCAACCGAGCCTTGCAGTGTGCGAGGAACAGTTGCCAAGTAAGATGTTGAACAGTGCCAGGTGTATGACTTGTGCTTGTACAAGTACCGAGAATCCTCCGAGTCCTATCCTGAGTCACGGTATTAATCCGAGCGATTGGGTCCTAGACGCGTCTGCTGTTTCGATAGTGATTTGTTCATTGTTCAGAGTCGGCGATCCTAGATGCTTCCACATGTTTTGCGATAGTCCGATAAACGAAGCTCCAGTGTTGAGTAGTCCTTCTACCTTGACCTTTCCGTCCAGCCATACATCGATGACTCGAATTGGTACAGTTGCTGGCGTGACTGGTTCCTTTTCCATTGTCTCATCCGGCAATCCTTGCCTAGGTCCTACCGAGTACATGGCCGTGCCTTCATCTTCAAGGTTTATCAGACTTCATTTGGCCATCATCATGTCCTTGCACTTTTGTCTGACTTCTGGCGAAGTTGCCAACAGTTCTCGACCTGATTATCAACACCATGGAATCCAAGAATTGGCGAAAATACTGCGTCAGCCATTGCAGGGTTGTTAGCCGGTGTGTTGTATTTGAACTGAGGCCTCTGTATGTCTATTGTTGGATTGGGATGTCCAGGCTTCAGTTCTGTCCTTTCCCGTGGTGGTGCCACATGGACTTGCATAGGCTCGCTTGGTGGAATAGAGTTGGGTACCGATTCTTCGGTTGTTTTGGGCTTGGCCGATTCTGTCTCCTTTCCTTTGCCTGTTTCTGTTTCTGGTATGCCCGAGTCCGTAGCTGGTTCGCGTCCCTCTCGTTCTTTTCGCTGGTTTCATCGGGTGCTTAGGTGAGGGAGAGTTGGCTTTTCCTATATTTGCCAGTCTCGCCAATCATCTCTGCTGTCCGTGAGAATTGCTCGTATCATCAAACCGAACCTTTCTTCCTTCCCCTACGTATTCATCCTGAATTTCTTCGATGTGGGCTTCCTCCATACCTGGCTGGTCGGCGTATACATACTTGGTCCTGATATGGCAGGGTAGTACGTATCGAACAAGTTGCCATTTGGTGCGGTGGTGGATCTCGTAGTGCTGTCATATCTACTGGGAGAGTTGTACCCAGAGGGACCTCGTTTGGGTGGTCTCGATAGTACAAGTTCATTCGATCCAGTAAAGAAGAGCCTTGTGGTCCTGGTGGTAGTTGTGTTCCTCCCAGCATTACAACAAATCCTTGTGCATCCAAGGCCAGTAATCATCGGTTCAGTAACGTGTCCCTGATCGTACAGTCTCTGAACAGGTGTGCAGTGCTGTGGCACATGGCACACATTCGGGGTCCTGTATTCCTTACCTGCATATTTCTGGCTGGGGGTGGGCCTCTCAGTGGTGCCCTGTATTCTTCGCGTGGCCGTCCGTAATCATTGGGTCGCTGGTACTCCTGTGGTTCGTTATGGGCATATGGCAATCTCGAGCGTACCAATCATTGTAGTCTCGCCTTCAATAATCCTCCTTCCTTTCGCCCCAGAGATCCTGTATCTCAGCTTGTAAAATCTGATACCATGGGTGTGAGCAGGCTCAGTTCTGAGTCCTCTCATTTGATGGGGGTCAGTGCATATGGTCCAGATGCTGTGGCGACATGTTGCTGAGTAAAATATGGAGGTGCTGCGGGTATCCCAAATGTTCCATACTGTGGTACTGCGTATCCTTGCTGTGCCCCAGGACCAGTTACTAGGACTCCTCCTGCTATAAGTTGGTCAAGTTCATTGTATAGTACCAGTATATCCCAAGGAATGCCAGCTGGGTGTCGAAAGTCAACCAAACTGAAGTTGTTGTTCGAGATGCTGATTGGTGAGCCGGTTTAGACCTTCTCGATAGAACCACTTTTTGATCTAGATCTGAAATGACTCCTTCTTGAACTAGATATGACGTTAATATGCATAAAGCTTCGATGGTATTCTCCCAGGGCAGCCGTGCTCATCAAAAAACCTTGTTGGAATTCTCAGCGACAAAATTGATTAGATCTCCATAAGTGTATCTTATCGTTGCTGCCAGATAGAAGCCTAGGGTGGCTGTTTTGAATGACGTGAAATTGTTTTGTTGTGCCTGTGGGAGAGTCGACCATAGTAATTCCTCGTGTACCGGTGCGTAGTAACGTGCCCAATTGATTTTCTGTAGATCGGTGATTCCTGCATTTGATCCTAAGATGTTAACCTCTTCGAAGAATCATGGGATCCCTTCTGGTTCTACATCGGCGTTCATTGCTGGTGCTCATTTGTCGTGTCTGTTTTGGCATTGTTGCTCCTGGAACTGGAGGATTTGGTCTGGTGATTGGGAGATTTCTAGACTCGGCGAGGTCTGGAAGAGGATTGGCTACATTGGGTATGGGTTGCATTGGTGGTGCCATTGGTGGGGCTTGTGAAGGTCCTTGGCTCAATCCTTGTGTGGTAGAATTAGCCATGACTGCTCTGACTATTGGTGGCGCCACAATATGGAAAGTCGGCGGAGCCGGTGTGGGTACGCATGAGGGCGGAGTTGGTGTCCTTCTCGGCTGTTCTGGAGTCGAAGGGCAAGTTTCTGGGTATGGGTCTGCGATCCTTGATATTGCAATAGGTATCGATCCTTCTGGAGTTGGTGGCGGCAGTGGGCGGGACTAGTTCTTCCTCCGATGTTTCGGACCGATTCTATGGTGATTCTGGGGTTAATTGTTCTTCTTGGTCGGGGGTAGGATTCTCAGGTTTGGAGTTTTGTTCTGTTGGTACTTCTATTGGTCCTCCTGTTTGAATCAGAGGTTTGTCGATCCATCTTCTGATGGCTTGTCTGCCCCAATTAAGTGGTGACCCTGGTCTTGTGGGTGACAATGATCCGAGTGATTAGTTTCGATACGGCGTTGCCGATTCTTGTGGTCCTGGCGATACCAGTCTCCTGACCACTTCTTCAGATCTGGAGCAACTTTGTTCCCTTGTTGGACTCCTGTATCCTTCGAGGCCTGGGTTCCTTTCCTCACCTTCGGGTGTTCCTCTGGGTCTTTGAACCTGCTGACTGAGTGGTGTACTGGCAATGCTGAAATGCAACCTGTTGCTGGTTACAAAGCTTCCTGGGATACAAAGTGATATCGGGGTTTCGATGAGATCAGGTAAGATCCTTCTAGGTTCGACTGGTCATCCTCGTTCTTGAGTGAGTTCTGGTTTGGTTACTGAGGGTGGCTGTTGTTGCTTGGTGTCTTGAAGTGTGTTTTCTGGGTCGGTGGTTCCAGATCAGCAAAAAGGTGACAAGGATGCTTCTCTGGGAGCATGTAAGATCTGAGGGGTGGCTGTGGTTGGTGGATGTCCTCTTGGTCTTCCTTGGCCTCATCCTCTGGGTGGTGGTGGTGGGTTGCTTGGTTCTTCCTGAACCTTTGCTTGTATGTGCATAGAGTGCCAAGGAGCTTCAGACGTCGACCTGGTACTTAGGCGAGGCACCTTGTCCCCCTCGCAGTGGGCTCCAATGTGTAGGGGTGCAAACTCTTCCAATCTGAAGGGCAATTTGGGCTACGGCTCATGATCGACCCAAAGGGGACTGTGGTGACTTGGTATACTGAGAGGGACAACCTAAGTAGAGCAAGGTTTGAGATAGGAAGACTCGTCAATATGGATACGTGCAGGATTCCAGTTGGACCAAGACTCGGGTGGGTGGAATCAGCACTTGTGACAGCGGCCGAGGGTGTTTGGTGATTGGGTGATGGAGTTCTGAGAGTTGGTGACAGAGTCGGTGTATACTGTTTTCAGAGTGAGAGTCAGGCGAGTAGTGTGTAGTAATGCACGTAGTAGATTGCGGTCTAGAGGTGGAGAGGGGACTGTCTGTCCCAGTACTGTCACTCCTCTGTCTCTCCCTATCTCTATCTACAAACTACTGTGAATTTATACTAAACTGAAGCAGAGAAAGTGGTGCAAGACTCACCCGAGTCTGTGTGAACAGATGTGAAGGTGAGTCGACGATTGGCCTGTGCACATCACACAGCCGATCATCGCAGAGTGATGTTATAGTGCCCAACCTGCTCTCTCATCTCCCACTACTGCGCAACTGTATCCCACGTCCTTGTCCAACTCACCTAAATCCTTCCACCTGTGCCCACAAGAGTCAGTCATCCATGTGCTGATTGAGTTCATGTGACATCCATCTATCTGACTGTGTCCATACCAAGAATTATAATAAAGAGTTGGCTGCCGATTGTGAATGTATCAATGGTGATGTTCGGCGGCCGGTAAGGGGAGTCAAAGGAGTAGTGTAAGTGAGAGGAGAAAGACTCGGCTGGCGCATAGGCAATGGTTAATCGCTACAGTGCTCAGACTGAACCAGCACTGAGTCTTTCTATGACAACTGAATCCTGTGCCCAGACAACATACACAGGGTTCACAACTGGTCAATATCATTCACTCTTACTGTCGCACGCCATCACTCACATCAGGCCACTCTCAAGGACGTCCTACACCACTCTGGATCTCACCAGCACTTTTGGTGCTCAATCACTGAGCCTGGCATGAAGGTGCACGAGTTCTTCCTGCACCTGTACATGGCGATTGACATCCAGTACTGACCTCGACTGACCTTGATCAACAACCACACCAAATATGTCATTAATCAAGGCCTGGAACTGCCAGTGAATCAGCATCTACATTCAGCAGTGACACATGACCTCATCTGGATTGCGATTATCCCATGGCACCCAGACCTCCAGACCAGCATACACCACTCAGCCCCATCAGTCCAACTCGAGAACCTCTGTGACACGGTCACACAGCAGATAGCACACATCACAAAACTCCAGGGTGCAATTTTGGCATTGATTGGTGAACCATCAACCTCTTCCTCTTCTTCTTCGCACCATTAAATACCACAGAATGCACCAAACCTCACCCATTACACTTTCTTTAATTTCCAATTCAACCACTTCTCATGTACACCACAAACACTTTTTTTCTGGCCCCCCAGGAGATGTAGTGATTAACCATTGCCTACATGCCGGCCAAGTCTTTCTCCCTTTATTTACACTATGCCTTTGACTCCCTTTACCGGCCACTGAACATTACCATTTATTTATTCATAATTGGTGGCCAACTCTTTATTACAATTCTTGGTATGGACACGATCAGACGGACGGATGACATACAAACTTGATCAGCACATGGACAACCAACTCTCATGGGCACAGGTGGAAGGAATTAGGTGAGTAGGACGAGGATGTGGGATATGGTTGTGCAGTGGTGGGAGACAAGAGAGCAGGTTGGGCACTATAACATCACTCTGCGACGATTGGCTGTGTGATGTGCACAGGCCGATCGTCGACTCACCTTCACATCTGTTCACACAGACTCGGTCGAGTCTTGCACTGCTTTCTCTGCTTCAGTTTAGTATAAATTTGCAGTAGTATATAGATGGAGATAGGGAGATATGAGACAGAGACAGACAGTCCCCTCTCCACCTCTAGACCACAATCTACTACATGCATTACTATACACTACTTGCCCGACTCTCACTCTGAAAACAGTATACATCGACTCTGTCACCAACTCTCAGAACTCCATCACCCAATCACCGAATGCCCTCGGCCGCTGTCACAAGTGCCAATTCTACCCACCTGAGTCTTGGTCCAACCGGAATCCCATGTGTATCCATATCGCCGAGTCTTCCTATCTCAAACCCTGCTCTACTTAGGTTGTCCCTCTCAGTATACTGAGTCACCGCAGTCCCCCTTGGGTTGATCACGAGCTGTAGCCTGAACCGCCCTTTGGATTAGAAGAGTCTGCACCACTACACTGCTGACATTAGAAGAGAAGATAAGATACTACCTAGGACACCAGAAGTAATAATCATGGAAGTTGATCAACCGGCACAATTGGATAGTGTGGAAGATAAGAATACTTCTATTGCTAAGATAACAAATGAGATCCCAACATCAAAAGTTCTGGTCAATAAGATCTCGGAAGAAGCACCGAGGCAAGAAACCCCAGTTGATAAGATAACCACTTCAGAAGCAGCAAGGAAGGACAATGATAATACAATCGCTAGCCTGACAAGAACAGTGGAGCTGACACCTATACAAACCAGTGAACAATACTTATTAGTGAAACACAGACTGCAGAGACAGTTGACAATGAGGGAGGCTTTAGGACAAGAAGATAGATACCTGAAATGATCTCAGAGACAGAAGGATAAATTGCCAAGTAACAAAGATAAGGAACTGCAAGTGTGAGGTTTGGTCACCTCTGGAACTCTGGGAGTCCACCAAGGAATGCATCAGATGCATGATACAATATGTTCAGAATGGCAATATGTTATGAAAGATGTTCAGAAGGTAATATAGCTGCATAGTATAGTCCATAGCATAGCCACCCCTGTAGAGTATATAAGGAGGGCAAGAGTAGCCCTCAATTGTCAGTTTAATCCACTTGAGCCCTCAAGCACCACACTCGAGCTTTTACTACAAACCTGCTTGACTAGTGAATCTCCTTGCACTCTCAACAAATTCTCAAGCACAGCAAGTCGCTTCACAGGTAAGATTGACTTAGTTAATCAGTTTTACCGTGATTCTAACACATCTGTCCTGGCTCCTTTTGCTTTTAACTATGATTTTGACATGGCTATGATTTTGAATAACTTGATTGTACAATAATTGATACAACAGAATACATTATTATTATATTATATGAATAGTGTGATAATGAACCAACAGGACCTGTGAACAGAGAGCAGACTTGTGGTCTTGTATAACAACTTGCAGACCTAATATAAGAACTCTACCAGAACTACAAGTAAGATTATCACATGTCATTTTGAAGCTGCACCATATTCTCTTTTATATTTTCTTCAGGGCTGGTCAGTCTTGTATATTTCTGGCAAGTGATGATCAGTATGACCTAACTTGGCAAGATCAATTAGACTTGTGGCGATCTTGCAGCAACTTGTAGTTTTGTGTCAGATCAAAGCTGCACTGTATTTGGTTGTACATAACTTAGAAAATATACATATTGCATGGGCATATATGCCTGTGCAAGATTTTAGACTTTTTTGTGATGTAACAGTCAATCACAGCTACAATATTCAGGGCAAAAGCGAACCATCGCTGGGATGCTGCGAATGCACACACCTCATTCAACAAAACATATAATCAAGCCCTCCGGAAGTATCTTTTAGATAATGATGCAGAACGCAGGATAAATATTGGTCTATTTTTTTGTCGTCCATGAGGACACATTCTCAGGATCTTCTCGCCGCGATCACGGGGTTTCGTGTCCCTGGTGCGAATCATTCGCTTTCACTTGAATTGAATAGGATATATGGTACCTTTCTATGTCTGTGGGTCTGATGAATGGTTTGGGTAACAGCGGCGCATCACATCATACACCTTGGTGATATACAAATTCAGTAGCAGTATTTTGGTTATCAAATATCCAGCTTACAACTTCCATTCCTATCCATTTGAATTACACATGTCTGCACTTTTCTTTTTTGACCCCATTTTAGGGCGCGACAGTTGATCGTTGGGATGGATATGATAGGTTCTTACTTCTACTTCGAACTGAATTTTGCCTTGCGGATCCTGGATAACTTGTTCTCTGGCAGTCAGCTTGTAATCGTGTCAGACATAAATCACTCAAATACAGTTGATTATCTCATAGTGAATTAGCTCATAGGGAATATTTCTCATAAGGAATAAAATTTCTCGGAATCGACCACATTTCAGTGGGATATTCTACAAAAATCTGATACCTAATAGGGAATAATGTTTTTTGTAAATATTCCTTACCAGATAAGGTTTTGCACCAAAAACATGTGGGAAATTAGGATGTGCCAAAGCCAAACCAAGTGAGCCAGCACCTCTATCAAACATAAATTTGCCTTGTTAGCTCAAAACTTGCTCCATGCAACAGGTTTGGCCTAAAAATGCACTTCAAAAAAAGAAAAAGTAGCAAAATTTTAATTTGTTTTTGCAAGTCACACATATGTCACACAAAAGTGACATTCTACTCAGGAATATTATCTCATAGGGAATATGAAATTCCAGATTTTGCATATTCCTTATGAGATAATCAACTGTACATTGGCTTCTCCATCTTCTGATTCTGATAATCACACAATCCCTGTTCTATGTTTGCTTTTGCTCGGCCATTAATCTGCGTGACGTGAAGACCATGGCCTGTTCTCCCTTCCTTCAATGGCATCCCAAGCCCAAACTCAAGCCCAAGAGTTGATCCTGCTTCTCCAGCACGCACAAATTACTACAGTTCGTTCTTTCAGATGCACATTCTGACATATACTGAAAACTGACTGTAATAATCGCAGTACATCGACTGTACGTGTTATATATCAGCATTTGATTGGGTCGGGTTACTCACTCTGTAGAGAAGTTGTTAGCCTCAGTGTGTTGGTGAGAGTCATTCTTCGATTTCTTGCTGTAAAGTGCTTATGCTCCATTTTCAGGTCTATGAATATGCGCTTACGATAGAAACGGAGCGGAGTCTTATTTGGACGATGCCTTGGTCGGTTGCAAAAGTGCTCTTCATTGCAACGCGATACTTGCCATTCATCGACACTCCCATAGTTATGTGGCGTACGTGATTGCGAGACATCAATTTATTTAGTTTGCGATTTACTTGAATGAAACAGATCAGCTGGGAATGCCTTTGACGAACGGTCAATGTGAAGTCGCATACAAGATCACAGGATGTAAGTCTTTCTCAATAAAGGCAGAGATAACTCATTAATCCCTTGTAATATTGGAATCCTAAGGGCTAGAAACGTTCGGGATCTTACTTGCGGAAGGTGCATTCTTCTTGCAGATGGGCTGTTCAAGGATTCATGGGCATGTGCTGTGTAGTCATCCTCATGTTGCGGGCTTGGGCTATTTGGGAGAGAAGGAGGTCTGTCGCGATCATCCTTTGCGCCTGGACCGTCGCAACCTGGTTGCCACAGATCGTTTTCATGGCAAGATTCTTGAACTCTTTGGAGTGTGAGAGTTCTTCACTCGTACCTGCACATCACTATTCTAACTCGACCCCATGTAGTTTCTCCTTTCCCTCATGGCATTGCCGGGTGCCTCGTTGTGGGAGGTAGCTCAATTCTCACAATGAATTGGATTCTTCTCATGGTATTCGAAGCTGGTATGGCGAGCTGCACTCTGAAAAATTGTATATGTACTCACTTGATTAATATCTGTAGGCGTTCTCGGTTTCATGCTTGTTGTTGGTTTCCGTACCTGTACAGAAATCTCTCATTCGAATGCTATATTCAGCTAATTGGCTTGCTTGCAAAGATAAACTTCACGGCAATTCAGCTATGTTTAAAGCGGTCTATGGAGACGGTATGTGTCATACTTATCCTTAATCCTTATATTATTAAGTACTGACGCGGCATTGTTGCAGGCTCACTTTTTTATTTATATCTCTTCGGTTTGTCCGATATTAGCTGATCTATGCTATGTACATCGACTCAGTTTTCTTCAGTTTTATCCGTTGCGAACGTCATCGTGATTCAGACACTACCGGTTGGTGTTTTTATCTCATTAACACAATGCACTCACAAGTCGCTTTACATGTAGGCGGACTTCTTGAATACGCTTACAAGGTTCATAACTTTGTATTTGTGGCAATGCTGATTCTATTGATGGTCATTCAGTCTTGAAAGAGTCATGCATTCCGTTCTGGCATGTCGAATTCTTCTCAATTTACGTCGAGTAGGCAGGAAGACCGTTATTGAGAGTGGTTTCTCTATGGCAGCCCACGAGCTGAACACCATGTCTATCAACTTCCGTGGAAGAGAGGTACATGTAGAGTCAGAATTAGCCTCGCATACAACTTTCGCAGAGTAGACATCGCTAAACAGTCCGTTTGAGGGCAATTAAAGAAGCAATTGCTCTTTTTCAAATACTACTCTTTTCAAATACATTGCAGTGTCGCGATTGCGGAGTACATTGAAGAGACCCATTCCGATTCTATCTTGGTGTACATGTTACTACTTTCTGGCAATTTAGTCTACAATACATGTTTCTCCAAAGCGGCATCTCTACTCACCGTTCGAAGATTCGAACACACGGGAGAATTGATCGTGGCTTCAACCAGTTGAAATAGTGGTAGAGTAGATCGAGAGAGCCGAGGTTGTCTAAATTGCCAATTGCAGTTCGTACAGAAAAACTCAATTTGTGCCACCTTGCATTCCCCTTGAGGTAGATATGTAGACATCCAGTGTTAAGCATGGAAGTGTTGATTAATGAATTCATGCGTATGGGGCCAGACCCGATGATCTGGAGTCATTACATTATACATACATCGAAGTTGTCATCTAAAAAATCATACCATTGTTATTCTCGCGGAGTCTCTCCCATATAGCCTCTCTTCCTTGCTTTTGCTTCGCTAGATCTTTCACCGCCATTCTCGTGCAATAATCAGCGGACTTGGTGGCTCGTGTTGGCGGAAATATTGTAGCTCGATAGTCTTCGATTCAAGCTTTCAGTCGCCCTTTCTCCCCCGGAGACCTTGGTTCTCGTTGATGACAACATTAAAGCCGCAAGCCCCACTGCTCTCTCAGTTCTTTTAGGATATAGAAACTCGTTCACTTAGGGTACTGGACTTCTTTTCTAGATGGACTTAGCACCGCACACCACCGCTTGCCCAATGCTATCTTTTATTGGTAGACTTGATTATGACGAGTTCCGGAACTTGAGACTCCGCTAACGGGATGCAAGCTAGAATAGGTGCATATAGTCCTATCATAATCTTGGAAACACTTCAGAAACAACTCGGAGAAAGACGAGATTCAGCTTTCGACAGAAGGCCTTGATATAGATCTCAAGGCTAGTCCAGTCGGATCTAAGTCACAGGAAATGTTGTCCCGCTTGTTCAAGCCTTCTTGTTCCGGATTGCGAACCTTATCGACGGGGACTGGGGTCAATAGGCAATTCGTTGGATTCGTTGGACAAGGGCATCCAATGCAGGAAGTGAACTCAAAACTCCAAATAGAAAGTGCCATTCTCTAGGCCAAGGGACGCCGTACATTTAATAAGCCGGTGAAAGATTGAGAATCCGAGGATCTTGAAGCAAATACGTGCGGTCTATTATTAAGAGGCAGGCTCTGGCTGCGAAGACAGCAAAGTAACAGAAGTTTGGAGCATCATGAGATGGATTCCCGCAGGAAACGGAGAATGGGGATGTTGGGCTGGCTGTCTGGGTGTCAGGGGTACGCGTAAGCGTGAATGCGTCTTGGTTATTTGCAGCTTGACAGCCACGTCATTTCGGCTTTTCACTTGATAGATACATTTTAATTCTCGGTTCAAACTTACACCGCATGCATCAACATCATAGGTTCTGACAAAATTTAAGAGTATGGATTAAAGATACGACTTCGGCTCTTTCAGACCTGTCACAAGCCCACAACCGCCTTCGCTACATTGGTATTCTGGCAGTAATTGAGTATCTCGACTTAAGATCTCTATTACTCTGTTGCTCTTGACCTCAGCTACTTCATAATGGCTCAGACGAATGAGGCAGCCTTGAATAGTCAGCGGCCGGAAATCGAGGAAGAAAAGCCGATTGCGGGCGAAGAACTTGACACCGAGCAGTCCCAGGCTGTCCGTGCGTTCGATGAAGTTCCAGATGGAGGCACAGGAGCTTGGATGCTAGTAGTCGGTGTGAGTTATGCATTGAATTGTTACTACTCGGGTTCTGACTAGCTGTCTTCGGATGTAGGGTTTCTTCCTGTCGCTCTCCACGTTCGGTTACTTTGTTTCTTGGGGGGTGCGTGCATTTTTTTTCTATCTGATCTACCGTCTTAGCTTACGAGCGACAGACCTATCAAGCTTATTACGAAACTGTCCTCCTAATTCATAATACGCCGTCACAAATGTACGCTTTTTTTTTCGGTCCTCGCGGTAATTTTTATGTTGCTTTACCGTCTCCATGCAGTGCTTGGATAGGATCTCTTCAGGTGAGCGAACCCTAGCTAAATACCGACTACAGTTTCGAGTACATATCGCTGACTACATGTCATTGTCAAAACTTAGTATTCCCTGATCTTTCTGCCTGTACGTGACTTCTCCGACATAGATGTTAATGTTTGAAGGTACACTAATCTTTTTACGTATCAGGGTCTCCTCGCTGGTTGTCTCTTCGATCTTGGCTACTTCAAGCCGACCTTAATATGTGCCTCGGTTGCCATGACAATAGCTAACTTTCTCACAGCGGAATGTTCAAAGTACTGGCACTTTGTTCTTTGCCAAGGATTGCTGCTCGGAGTGAGTTAATCTGATGTTTTCGAAACCATTACGTAGCAGAATATTGTATCAACATTTTCGCTGAACTGGCCCGCAGGTAGCAGCCGGTTGCATATACATTCCATGTATCGCGGTCGTGTCCCACTGGTGTAGGCCATTGATTTATATTCCAACGTAAAGAAGTCAACTTATCTATAAATGTTCAGTCAAGCGGCGGAGACCGTTGGCGTTCGCCGTGGTATCTTTCGGCAGCTCATTGGGAGGAATAATCTATCCTATCATTATACACAACATGCTTCCTGCAGTCGGGTATATATTCGAAGATACTCGCCATCTATAACACCTCACGGATATCCAATTATAGGTTCAAATGGACCGTCAGAACGATAGGGTTTATCAATGCGGCTTCAGCCATTATTGCGATCTTTGTGAGTAAATCTTTGGGTGCTGTTTCTACCTCGAAAGCCTAAAATCTGCTTTGTACCTTTAGATGATGCACAGTCGGCTTCCTCCTCCCGAAGTGCTTCCAAGTTTATTTGATGTCCGCACGTTCGGCTCGCCGGCCTACATATTTTATGTCTTCTCAACATTTGTCGCTTTCTTAGGTCTCTATACTCGTACGTTATTTTCAGTTCATAATGACATATAATAGTTAATACTATCTTCTATAGCGCTCACGTTCCTGAGTGTCAGCGCCGAGGTGATTGGTGTGGATGATAGCTTCGCCTTCTATCTCGTTGCTATCGCCAACGGTGCTTCTGCTGTCGGCCGTTTGGGCAGCGGGGTTCTTGCCGTGTCCTACGGGCCTGTCAATGTAATGGTCATCTGCACGGCGCTCGCCGCAGTCTTTACATATATCTGGCCCTTTGTAACAACTAAGGGCGCGTTCGTTGCAGTCACGGTTCTGTATGGGTATGCATAATCTACCTACATGCTGGTACTTCAATGAGCTGATTTCAATCTCAGAATTACTTCAGGGGCATTCGTTTGCCTCTTTGCTATCCCTGTTGCTCATCTCGGCGCAACACATGACATTGGACGTCGTACGGGGATGCAAATGACAGTCATGGCCATCGGTATATATTGATCTACATCTCATATCTATGAGCCTCTGATCGTCTGAGTTACTTTTCCCCATATATTCCTCTTATCTAGGTGCTTTGGCAGGTCCGCCTATTTCAGGAGCTATTAAGCAGCACAATCGTACCTTCCATGAAGTCGGCATCTACGCTGGTGTGGATTCAAACCATCTATCTGAGACTTCCTCAGCTTTTGCTAACATGTGTCTTCATAGGCACAATGGTTGCGGCTTCGATTTTCCTAATGCTGGCAAGTAAATATTGTGTTTTAAGGAGGCTTTTTGGAGGGAAGTTTTAAGAATATCTGAGAGTGATGCAGAGGTTTTTCGTGTATAGAGCCTATTTTTTGATGTCTTTCAGCCCAGAATGAGTTAATGCGGTAGTTTGTACGAATCCATGTCTATGAGGGAGCATGAGCGCGAGCTCCGCACTTAGTATCAAGACGTGCCACATCAATGACAGTCATGAGGTGCTCCAAATTGTCATAATTGCTATGGTACAGATGAAGAATCATCTTTCTGTTAGGTGTCAGCACGCAACTTCCATGGTTTTCTACTAGGTACTACCACTGTCCACTGTTGCATAAGTAATCACACGCGTCGTAAAACATTTAGACTAAATTCAAAGTAAGATGAAGTCGATGCTGAGAATATCTAGCTAGAGAAATGTTTATGAGTGCGATCATTCCGCTAGCTTTAGATACAATGAGACAGAGGGCGCAGCCAACAGCGTGTTACTCAATATGAAGAATCAATATACGTACGAGAAGACATGTCAACCTATTTCTACAGTGCTTTCCATATCTCTACTCTTGTAAACTAGGCGGTTAGGTATTCGCACTTTTCGTAAGTTCTTCAATAACAGCGATTGACTTTGATGATCTCGGCTGCAGTGTACAACTGAATGGTTTGGGGTGCCTGCAACAGTATTTAAGATGAGCAGAATCGAAGATAGAGAGCACTCACACTGTGTGTCCAGTAGTAAACGCGATCTCCAGTATGAGAGTCTGGCCAGTCGAGTCTTTTTCATGACTGATATTGAAAGCCCACAAAACGCTTGCTATCGTCATAAAAAGAGACATTTCAGCGAAATGTTGCCCGGGGCAGGCTCTATAAGCAGTATGAGTGGCATATTTCTTCCTTTTAGTTCTTACTTACCGACGGCCAAACCCAAAGATGAATGCGGTCGGATCACGCTGTGGTTCTACAGCCTCGTTCCTCTTATCAAATCGTTCGGGCTTGAAGACGTATGGATCTGGGTATAAGGATGGATCGTGCGACATGCACCTACAGTGACATTAGTTTCTCGAATCAGTATTGGGCGCCTCCAATAAATCGACACTTATGAAACCGACCAAACATTTGCCATGACCCATGCTCCTATTTGATAAGATGTCTGTTTAGCATAAATGATGGACCAGGTTCAAGGAATCCACAAACCCTTCGGGATAACATATCCTTCATAAACGTCATCTCTGTCTGGGCTATGGACCAAGATCGGAACCACAGGGTTGAAGCGAAGTAACTCCTTGATAATACAGTTTATATATGGTAAAGACTGCCAGTCTGACACGCATGGAGCTCGGTCGGAGCCAATCAGCAAATCCAATTCTTTTTGAGCATAAGCCTGGACATCTGGATGGGTCGCCATCATCATGAAAAAGAGCTTGGTGACTGACACAACCTAAACAACAGTCAGTTTGATCTCAGAACAAGCTTGAATATTACTTACAGTGTCTGTTCCACCTGGAGACTAGAGTTTCAGTAACTTCACTTGAGTTAGATGGTCACTGATTCTGGACATACCTGAGTACATACTTGCTGCTGTATACATCAGGATCTCTTCGTCTTCATCGTTAAGTCCAGGGAGTTTCTGAATATTAGTGGATGTGAAGCTAGGGAAGAAGCGGCCGCTCGACTGCAAGTGGTGAGCCCAAGACGTATACAAGCTGCTTGTCATTGCTCGTACATACCATCGACGATTTAACAAAATCATGAGGAGCGCGTGTGAATGCTTCGCATTTTTTCCTAGCTTCCCTAGCCCATTCTTTAAATTGCATACAGGGAAGCCAGGATGGCATGTATTGGACTATTCGAACTTCAAGTTCTATGCACTAGAAGATTTTAACATCACTCACTAATGGGGAATGAATCCACAAGCCAGCGACCTGGCTCAACTGCTTCAGTCGTCAGTCTCCCAAGCTTTTCAGCTAGCTGGACAAAGAAATCATCTTCGTAATTTATCTCATAACCATATATAAGCTTCAAGATAATAGCGGACGGCAGACTTTAGACACGTGAATGAAAGTGTTAGTTTAAGTGCACATATTTTCGGAGAGTAGGAAGTACCTTTTGATACTCTCAAAGACATTTCCGGGGTTTGCAAGAAGACGATGAAGAAATCGGTACGTTTCTTCACATCAGGCTACCCCTCTGAGCAGACCAAGTAGGTCTATTCGTACACACAACTAATTGACCATTTAGGTATTGAGCCTGGGCATGCCCAATCTGCTGGGCACTCCCAGTGGGTGCGGGTTGGGTGTGCCCAATTTTTTTTACTGTGGGAAAGTTGGGTGCACCCAGATCATTTGGGCACTCCCAACTGGGCCTGCCCAGTTTTTGGGCACACCCAGTGGGAGTGCCCTGGGAGTGCCCAGATATGTCACTGTCACTGACTGTCTGGGGGACTTTTGGGCACACCCAATTTGTTTTTGCCATAAAATCTAGGGGCTTTATAAATGTTGTATTTTATTGTTTTTGATCCTACAATTTAGTGATCTTGCTATTGACCATTGGCATGAATTGAATTTTGGTCAAGATTAGTCTGCATCAGACAGGAAAGAATGCTGAGCATGCTAGACACACAGGACAAAAAGATATTTGTTGCTATTAGAAAGACTAAGATAATAAAAATAATAGAGATAGTATTGAACAGTTCTATATACTGTAAGACAAATGGAGAAATAGGGAAATTGTACAGCAGTATGAGAGAAATGAAAATAAATATGAGTCAGCTAAAAGTGTAATGACTACTTAAGAAATCATTAATGATATTCTAACATTAAACATTGGGAATCAAGCTCCAGCATTCTAACTATATTAGAGAGATTATATGTCATAGGCTCTATGAGAAGTTCTAACTAGAGTGACATAGCTGCACTGGACACTTAAGTAGAGCAATTGAAAACTGAACAAGTGCAAAGGTCTGATACATTAGGATTAGTTTGAATGCCCAAGTAGAATAGAGAGTATAAACTAAGAGGGAAACTGAGATAGAAATGTAGAAAGAGTGTAAGCCCACTAGAGCATTCTTATCATTTCTAACATGTTGCTGACCTTCTGAACATCATAACATAACTTTGAGATACTAAGCATCTAACACTCTGAGATACACAAAGTATCAATACAGTGTAAAATCCTAGGATGAAGAGAACAAGAAAGGGAAGAGATTTGAAGTTAAAATGAAAGAGAGACTTGAAAGCAGTCAGACTTGAGCTGTGCTCAAATATCAGGCCTGGACTACTAAGCTTAAAAGATTAGATATGACTAGTTGACTGTATCTAAATCTTTTACAGGTACCTAGTTGAGTATACTCAGTATACCCAACTATTTGGGAGTGCCCAATTATCTGGGGGTGCCCAGTTGGGCACGCCCAGCTATCTGGGGGTGCCCAAGTTGGGAGTGCCCAACTATCTGGGGGTGCCCAGTTGGGAGTGCCCAATTATCTGGGGGTGCCCAATTGGGCACGCCCAACTATCTGGGGGTGCCCAATTGGGCACGCCCAACTATCTGGGGGGGCCCAGTTGGGTGCGCCCAACTATCTGGGGGTGCCCAGTTGGGAGTGCCCAACTATCTGGGGGTGCCCAATTGGGCACACCCAACTATCTGGGGGGGCCCAGTTGGGTGCGCCCAACTATCTGGGGGTGCCCAGTTGGGTGCGCCCAACTATCTGGGGGTGCCCAGTTGGGCGTGCCCAACTATCTGGGAGTGCCCAGTTGGGCACACCCAATTATCTGGGGGTGCCCAACTGGGTGCACCCAACTATCTGGGGGTGCCCAACTGGGTGCACCCAATTATCTAGGGGTGCCCAGTCAGGTACATCCAATTATCTGGAGGTGTCCAGTTAGGTACACCCAAATGTCTGAGAGTACCTAGCTATATAAGGTCTTTTTTGATTCCTGCCTTAGAATCATTTTTTAAAATGCAAAAAATCATTATGTCATGAAAATTAAATAAGTCTAGAATGGAAGCCTTAATAATTCTATAGATAATTTCTCAAGCATTTTGTTCTAGACTCTGCATCTTGGCAGCTTTGCTCTGAAGACAAATCAATACACTACAATCATTGGCCCGACACCAGAGCTTCCACAAGATTAAGGACAAGAAAGCATAAAACTTCATTTTGAAGAGATTACCACCCTGCTCCTCAATAGTGCTCTGTATCTTCTCAATTGCATGCTCAAGACACTCAATTGCTGCATACCGCAAACTCAAAATAAGTATAGAGTGAGACAATTACAACAAACACAGCACACATTGTCAGTAGCATTTGTACCCAGCACACAGAGAGGCAGTGAAATGAGCTTTGCCTTGATAGGTACCACCTCAGTGCTCACCACCTCACCTGTCTGATAATATCAATGCCCATGTCCATATAGCACATTAACTCAATGTCTGCATGCAGCTTGATTGGCTACAGTAGTTGGCCACCACATGATCATCACCATCAGCTGTGCGAATGTTGCCAGTAACAGCAAGTTCAACAGCATTGTGAAGACCTTCTCCAGCTCCATCAGTATGAGCTTGAATGCATCATACAGATGGCCATATGTCTTGCCTAGCAGCCACCATCACTATTTCCTTCTTGTCCTCACCCGTTGCCTCCAGTTTTGCAGGTGTGGTGCTGGACTGGCCCTCAGAGATCTCCTCTGACAAAAGTTTGGATGCAACATGTCATAATATGGATGCAACCATCTTCTCTTCACATTTTGTAATGTCCTCCAGTGATACACAACACTTACTCAGATCAAAGTATCCTTCAAGGATAACAAATGAATGACTGAGACTGATACAACAGATACAACAAGAGACAGACCCTTCCCCTTGTCCACATGTAGGATGACAATGATCTCTTTCCTTCCAACACAGATCAGCCTTTGAATTGAACAAGTTCACCTGCAAGAAAGCTCTGAGAGTAGAATCATCCCCTTGATGTTGTCACATTCAACCTGTATATATCATGAATGACAGTCAGTATTAAGTCACATCGGCCTCTGACCCGACACTCAAGCCCAAGTTGGACAAATAGTTCAAATCTGTACTCCATGCGGGACTCCACACACCATTAGTACTGTTATTGAAGTTATAGCTATAATGATAGCTACATGACACCACACACAGTATCTCAAGCATTGGTTCACCAAGTGAGAGTGGCAAGTACAAAAAGCACACTGTCAGCTCTTCAAGTGGGACAGGCATCGGGTCAGACGACAATGGTGTCTGACGGAAAGCGGAAAAAGCAATGTTCGTTGTGCACTGAGTGCCGCGTGCTGGTGAGCTGCAATGATCGTGAGAGGGCGGCACACTCCGCACGGCTGCGCCATCTGGCAGCGTAGCAGCACACCTGAGCTCTGTTCGCGAACCCTGCCTTTGTCTGCGTACGGCCAAATTCCGGACTATTTGCATCGGACAAGGGTGGACTCGGGAAGTGCATCGCGTCACGTGCTGCAGATTGTTGGCAGTGAACCAAATGCGATTGTTGATTCACCAAGTGAGAGCGGCGAGTACGACAGGCAGAATGTCAGTTTTTTGAGCGGAACGGGCATCGGTCAGACAACAATGGTGTCTGTGATGCAAGCGCGGAAGAAAGGAATGTTTGCTGTGCACTGAGCGCCGCAATGACCGCGAGAGGTGGACCAACAAACGAGAACGGCAACGATCCTGGGGATCAATAGTGGGGCAGCACGCTCCGCACGGCCGCATCACCTGGCAGCGTCGCAGCATGTCTGAGGTACTCCGTTTGCCATCCCTGCCTTTGTCTGCGCGCGGCCAGACTTCAGACTTGCGCCTGCATCTGGCAAGGGTGGACTCGGGAAGTGCCCCGCGTTTGTGCACTGCAGAAACCGGAGACGATCCAAATGCATTCGTACCCTCGCTTTTCGTGCGTTGCATGTTGCGTGACTTCTCTTCCTGCGGCAGCGTAGTGCTCTTGCCGACCCAGAGACACCACCCTAGGGCATCGCCCAATGCGCGTTAGCAGCGTTCAACCACGCGTGATGGGACCGGAGAGCTTTGCCCATGCTCGATTCAAATAGCATCGATCCTGTAAGAATCTTGATACCACAACGAGTGCGGCGACGAAAGTGCGCCGCGGGCGAAGAAGCGGCGATGACAGAGGTGACAGCGGCGTGAACGGTTTTCCAAGGATCTTACGACGCTTGTCGTTAGACTGCCCTTGAGTCTGCATCTGCTGAGTTAATGGAAGCGAAGTGTCCATATGGTAGACTGTCGGCACGCGCGATGTGTCGGAGGGGTCCATTGACGTCAGCTCTGTCGGAAGACCGCAGGGGTTGGACGTGTCCGAAGAGGTATTTGCCTTTGACGAGAGAGACGCCTCGCCTTCCCTCTTATCCAACTCCGGCTCGCCCCTCACTCCCGTGCTGATCTTCTCCTTCTCCGCGAGCCCCGTCACCTTCCCCCGCACCACCCCGATGTAGCAGAGCGCCGACTGCAGGACGCTACGTCTCGTGCGTGAACGGCGAGGCGAGTGCGATGCAGTGCGTATCCGACGAAGTGCGCAAGCGTATTCGGTATCACTGGTGCCCCTCCTGATCCTGCCGTTGCGGTAGCGGGGGAACGCGAGACGACTGCGGTCGAGGACGATGTGGAAGAGGTGGAGGACGACGGAGGAAGGATCTCGGGGCAGTCGAAGGTATGGCTGACGAAGCGCGCGCAGAGCTTGCTGATGTCTTCGTGCCCGTAGTAAGTGTCGACTGCCGGTGGGGGTGCTGCCGGCGCGGGGTGGTGCGAGTGGTGTGCGCGCGGGACTGCCGATGACTGTTTTTTTGTCGAGCGTTTTCGGCGCGGTCGGAGGGAAAAAAAAGTGATAGAGAAAAAGACAGCGATCAACAGCCGCTCATCACTCAAGTATCAGAGATCGGGGGGAAAGAGGGGGGATGCTTACAGAACTCGAGGTAGACGCTGCGGCAGCGGCGGACGCAGAAGACGATTTCGCAGGTGGAGGCGGGGCGTACGTCGCGCGGTGCACGCGCCGGAAGGGCGAGTGGTTCGAGCTGGCACTCGACGGTGATATCGAATGCGGATGCGGATGGGGGTGGGGATGGCGCGGGGCGTGGACGGTGGCCATATTCGCTGCAGCGGGCTCTCTGGCTCTGGACGTTGACGAGCGTCTGTGAGCGTCGAAGGACAGGTGGAGTTGATGCGTGAGAAGAGGTCGCTGCGAATGTTTTGATCGGAACGAGATCCTTCTCGGACACAACGGTTGCGTCGCGTTCGCCGGACCGCTCAATGAGAAGGGCGGATGGGAAAACGGCTGACGTCGATGTTGAAGCGTGTGGATCGTCAAGGGGGGCAGGAGGAAGAGGCGAGGAACACGTGCTGCGTGAACAGGGCGAGGGAAGTTGAACCACACCAGTGCGGCAGAGACGGAGGGAAGAGTGACCAGCAGAAAGGAGCACCCTGCTTCATCGGGAAGCCCTGCTTGTCGTTTCCGCCAGAGACGCGGAAGACGTAGCCCTTGAACTCATCACCGAGCAAGTCGCTGGGGACACCTGGGACATCTTCTTGCCGTGGAAAATGCGGTAACGACGCTCATCGTCGATGTTGATCGTCTTTTGCTGGCCCATCGCCAGGTCAGCGATGTCGACACTTCATGGCCGGTGGTGTCTTGAGGAGCTCGTCGTGTTCTGTCCCTTCAGGCAAGCAAAAAAAATGATGAAAAGTAATTATTAGTATATTCAAATAGTTTTTATGATTATTTTTTTTGCTTACCTTGAGTGTGTGGCTGGTGGGACAGCCGTGCTCGTCGTCGATGGTGAAGACGAAACGACACGAACAACGACGACGCGTTGGTTGTGTTGCCTGATTTGGCTGATCGCCGCGTCTCAAACAAGCAATCAAAGCATTCCGATTCTTTCGGAAATCTCAAAAGTCTCAGCTGTTGGCCTCAGACAAATTCTACGGACGCGTTTAAAAATACAAAAAAATATGGAATAGTTTTATTATGTATGTATCTATAGCATAGCTAAGAATTACGCGTCCAACGCGTCTTTTTATGGAGTCATAAATACAACAGTAATCTTGACATGCAGCACCAGGCCTCCAGAAGCATACACAAAAGTACAATATACCCTGAAAGGCCTGACACATATTCTATCATGAAGTAAGTGATACATTGTGTATGTATGCAAGGTTTCAAGCCAATCAGACAAGAACTGACTTCATGATAGAGAAGGAGGTGGTTTCATGAGATCTTCTGAATCTGAGTGTTTTGTATATCCTGTTCCCAGTTTTTACTTTGAGGGCATATAAAATATTGAGCATATTTAGGGATATCGTTTTTATGTCTCTGTAAATTTACAGGTATCCAGCCTCAGTGGTTGGAGCTGGGGGAATTGCAAAACATCGAAAATCTTGGGTTTAAGAGGTTCAGAGAAAGCATATATTCATGTTGTTGCTTTATTCCAAACTTCAGGAAGCTCTATAAAATAGATATTAGTACTTTATATGACTACAATAAATGTAATCAGGTGCTAGATCTCGGAGTTAGAGGAAAGTTCTGAAGGGGGAGAGGAAATACATGCAAAAACTGCTCTGTGTTTCTTGGATTTGCGTCGAGTTTCACAAAACATGAACTGCATCACCTCTCATTTCACTCCCCATTCCCAACTTTTCCCTCACCCACAAAACTAAGGGTTGGATATCTTTCTTGGACCATACTTAAATACAAATAACTAAATTTGTTGAGCTTCTCATACTTTGAACCAAGCAACAACATGAATATATGCTTTCTCTGAACCTCTTAAACCCAAGATTTTCGATGTTTTGCAATTCCCCCAGCTCCAACCACTGAGGCTGGATACCTGTAAATTTACAGAGACATAAAAACGATATCCCTAAATATGCTCAATATTTTATATGCCCTCAAAGTAAAAAACTGGAACAGGATATACAAAACACTCAGATTCAGAAGATCTCATGAAACCACCTCCTTCTCTATCATGAAGTCAGTTCTTGTCTGATTGGCTTGAAACCTTGCATACATACACAATGTATCACTTACTTCATGATAGAATATGTGTCAGGCCTTTCAGGGTATATTGTACTTTTGTGTATGCTTCTGGAGGCCTGGTGCTGCATGTCAAGATTACTGTTGTATTTATGACTCCATAAAAAGGACGCGTTGGACGGTAATTCTTAGCTATGCTATAGATACATACATAATAAAACTATTCCATATTTTTTTGTATTTTTAAACGCGTCCGTAGAATTTGTCTGAGGCCAACAGCTGAGACTTTTGAGATTTCCGAAAGAATCGGAATGCTTTGATTGCTTGTTTGAGACGCGGCGATCAGCCAAATCAGGCAACACAACCAACGCGTCGTCGTTGTTCGTGTCGTTTCGTCTTCACCATCGACGACGAGCACGGCTGTCCCACCAGCCACACACTCAAGGTAAGCAAAAAAAATAATCATAAAAACTATTTGAATATACTAATAATTACTTTTCATCATTTTTTTTGCTTGCCTGAAGGGACAGAACACGACGAGCTCCTCAAGACACCACCGGCCATGAAGTGTCGACATCGCTGACCTGGCGATGGGCCAGCAAAAGACGATCAACATCGACGATGAGCGTCGTTACCGCATTTTCCACGGCA